>JACYXH010000826.1:4505223-4542723 GCA_026745465.1 Lota lota
AGCAGATGTGTTGTATAAAGTAATTAACTAATCAGAAGAATCAGGCGGGAGGGGGGGGGGGGGGGGATGGGAGGGAGGGAAGGACGGAGGACAAAAGATGGGAGGGAGGAGAGATGGAGGGATGGAGAGAGAGAGAGAGATGGAGGAAGGGATGGATGGATGGATGGGTAAAGATGGCGAGGGGTGGAAGAAACAAGATGGCAGAGAGATGGAGGGAGAGAGAGAGAGAGAGGGATGGAAGAGAAAGGATGGGAGGGAAGGAGGGAGGGAGTGTGTGTCTCCAGATGCATCTGCTTGATGTGCCAAATGAAATCTGTCTGTCTTGGAGGAACGCTTGCAGCACAAAAGGTCTGGTGAACGACAACTCATGTGTGCTCATCTCTCCCCCTCTCTCCCCTCTCCTTCTATCTCTCCCTCTATCACTGGTGTCCCTTTCTTTTGTGTCTCTTCCTCTTTCTGTTTGACTTACTCCCTCCTTGTTTGTCTTTATCTCTCTCTCTGTCTCTCTCTCTCTGTCTCTCTCTCACTATCACTATCTCCATTATGCTTTCCTATTTGCTCTGTCACTCTGACTTCATCCCCCCATCTCTCCCCTCTTTCTCTTTGTACCCTCCTCCTGCCATCTTTCCTAATCTTTCATTCTCTTACTTAATGGAACATCCCTTTCCTTTATTTTGTCTCTCATCTTTCTCCCTGTGTCTGTCTGTCTGTCTCACTATCTGTCTGTCTCCCTCCCTCTCCCTCTCTCTCTATCTCTCTTTCTCCACAGTTGTCCTAAGCTGGAGGACCTCCCCCCAGAGCAGTGGAGCCACTCTACAGTAAGAAACGCCCTCAAGGAGTTACTCAAAGACATGAATCAGAGCTCACTGGCTAAAGAATGTCCTTTATCACAGGTGCTGGAGCCCAGTCTGCCAAACAAACAAACAGAACCCTAATCTCTTTTCTTTTTAACACATACACAAACCAAACCCCTCCACCCCACCCACGCCGATCCTTCCTTCTCTCATCGGACGCCCAGAGTTTGATAGCGCGCTAGTTGGTAAAACATGTTGTGCAGCCATGTTGTTCCCTGCAATCAGTTGGGATTGAAATTTGCAGCTTTTTTTTTTGCAACCTTTTTATATAGTGTTGTTAACAGAAAACAATAGTTTGGATTGACATTTGAAATTTTCTTTGACGTTATAAAAAAAAATAGTTTACATTATTTTATTACATATATATCTTTTTTGCAGTTATAACTTCGGCCCCAAACTTTTTGATCTTCTTCCACTTGAACGTCAGAAAGACGGACATTTCTCAATGTTATGTTGTGAAAACAAGTGTGAAGATAACGATAGGGATCACTAATCTAACATGATGTGGACGGGGGGCATGAAGAGAGCCGTGGGCTGTGAGGGATGTAGTGTTGGATGCTGTTGTGTTGAAGGATGTTGTGGATTGGTAGGTTGTGTTTTCTGGCCTGGGAGAAGCGCAGGGGAACAGCAGTGATTCTATATGTCCCATAATCAGAGTCTGGAACAGCTGGATAGCCCCTCTATGGGGCCATTGGTGTGTGTGTGTGTGTGTGTGTGTGTGTGTGTGTGTGTGTGTGTGTGTGTGTGCGTGTGTGTTTGTTTCTGTTAAATGTGTGTATGTGTGTATGTTGTGCACGTTCAATGTGGATGGATGCATGGTCTTTTGTGTGTTCATTTTAAAGGTTTTTTAATATGATGCATTGGCAGTGTGATATGTTGTGTTGGGGTTTGTGCATGTATCTGATTGTGTGTAAGTTTGTTGTGTGCTTGAGCCTTTGAGTGAAGCCAATGGTGCGCGTGTGCTTTTCTGTGAATGTGTGTGTGTGTGTCTTTGTGTGTTTGTCTGTGTGTGTGTGTGTGTGTGTGTGTGTGCGTGTGTGTGAGAGAGAGAGAGAGACAAAGCCAGCTCTCCCTCAGGCCACCGTATGGTCACCTGGAGACTGTCATTTTCAGTTTGTGTGTGTGTGTTGGGCACTGTGTGTGTGTGTGTGTGTGTGTGTGTATGTGTGATTATGTAAGGAGTCCCTGGGTGGCGTTCAGGCATAGCACGGCCCGGTCCAGTAATCACCCTGTTTACGGTCCATATGTGACGCTAGCTGCAGGCTAGCACTCAGGACCTGGCTCTCTCTCTAGGTCTCTCTACCCTTTCCCTCTACCTCTCACTACCTCTCTCTCTGGCTCTCTTTCTAGGTATCTCTCCCTCTCTCTCTAGGTCTCTCTACCCTTTCCCTCTACCTCTCACTACCTCTCTCTCTGGCTCTCTTTCTAGGTATCTCTCCCTCTCTCTCTAGGTCTCTCTACCCTTTCCCTCTACCTCTCACTACCTCTCTCTCTGGCTCTCTTTCTAGGTATCTCTCCCTCTCTCTCTAGGTCTCTCTACCCTCTCCCTCTACCTCTCACTACCTCTCTCTGGCTCTCTTTCTAGGTATCTCTCCCTCTCTCTCCCTAGGTCTCTCTACCCTCTCCCTCTACCTCGCACTACCTCTCTCTCTGGCTCTCTTTCTAGGTATCTCTCCATCTCTCTCCCTAGGTCTCTCTACCCTCTCCATCTCCATCTTACGACGTCTCTCTCTTGCACTCTCTCGGTCACTCTTCCTCTCTCTAGCTCTATCCCTAAGTCTTTCTAACTCTCTAGATCTCTCTACCCTCTCTTTCTACTTCTTACTACCTCACTTAGGCTCTCTCTTTCTGTCCCTCTACCTCGGTCTGTCTGTCTCTCTCTAGTACCCTCAGCTATCCCTCAGACCTATGTTTCTATCGCTCTCTCGATCTCTACCTCTATTTCTACTTCTCTCTCCATCTCTATCTTTCTCTCTCTCTGGTAAAAGGTGTGGTCTTATTTGCAGTGTGTTTGTTACGTGGGGACCGGGGAGCTACTGATGTGTAGATGAACATTAGGCCATTAGGATGCAGTGACATGCAGGTCGGTCCTCAGATTGTGCTTGACTTAGTTGTGTCCTCTTTATATTTCCCCTTTTAATGATTCTTTCTTGTCCTGTCCCTCTTAAACTCCATCCTAAATGTCATTCTAAGGCTCCTAAAACGTCAGACATGTAATTAAAGGTAATTATCCAACACCTACGGACACAGTGAAAGCAGTTGGAACAGCAGAGGCAGAGCCAGGTTACGCAGTGTTATTTTTATTTTTATGTGACAAAGTGAGGACCTCAACTACTGACAGCTCATAACTGTTTTATTATTATAAAGCGGCGGGGAAAAGTTGCATTTTTAGATTTGAGATGTGTCAGTTTGCTCGTCATTTGTTATTATAGCTCGTTTGTATGGGAACACTTGTCACACATTGGCTAATTAGTAACAGTGTACATAATACTTTTTATCTTAACGTCGTATTCTGCCGTGACATTGCAAGGTCATCGTTGTCATGGTAACCCCCCCCCCCCCCCCCCCAAAGACATGGGGTTGGTCAGAAAAGGTTGAAGGGGGGTTCCCAAAAGTCAGGATGATCGACATTGATTTATGGGATTAGCATCATACTGAGAGATAGAGAGAGAGAGAGTTGGTTGACACACCTCCCCAACTAAAATCCTAAAAGAGGGTTTAGGAAGGGAGGAGGGGGGTGGTGAGTATTTTGTAAAACAGCTTTTTTTTCGATCCCTTGTCAAACATTTAGTCAAAATCTTCTGTAGCCGACGCCTTGCTTTGTGTGTTTGGCCTCCAACATCCTGTATATTATATAGAGGGAGGGGGGGGGGGGGGCATCATTTGACATATGCTCACATCAAGTAAATGGAACATGCCGTCAGTAGTCTTGCTGGCAGTTCTCACAGACGCATTGACTCTTCACCTCACTTAGCTAGTCCTCTCCGGCACAAACACACCCTCACCCCCTCCCCATCTACACACTCACCCCCCATCCACTCCCCCATCACTTGGAAACCATAGCGACAAAGGAGTCCCCACACTACAACTACAAGAAGTGCACGTGTTCGTCCACACACACACACACACACACACACACACACACACACACACACACACACACACACACACACAGTAGAGCAGCCCCTTGTTGCACCAGCTGCTGTGTTGCGTAGCAGCAAATCGGCATCAGAACAGCATCAGAACGGTTGTGTGTGTGTGTGTGTGTGTGTGTGTGTGTGTGTATGTGTGTTTGCGTGCTGAGAGGCCAGACAGAAATGAGAGGACCTCTTCCTCCACGTGATTTAAGACTTCAGGCTGGGCTAGGCTGTGTGTGTGTGTGTGTGTGTATGTGTGTGTGTGGGGGCCTGTTTGTGTTTAAAGGTGGTATACGTGCTCTGGAGTGTGTACAGTTGTCTGCCAACTCGTTTAGCCAACCGCTGTTTATCTCTGGATTCTCTCTCTTGATTCTGTCTCTGTCTCTGTCTGTCTCTGTCTCCCTCTCTCTCTCTGTCTCGGTCTCTCTCTCTCTCTCTCTCTCTTCTCTCTCTCTCTCTCTCTCTCTCTCTCTCTCTCTCTCTCTCTCTCTCTCTCTCTCTCTCTCTCTCTCGTGCTGTCTTGCTCTCCCTATATCTCTGTCTGTCTCTTTCCCTGCCAATGACAGGGCGTGCGGTTGATGTTGAGTACTGATAGAAGACCAATGCCACTTCCTGGTCTAGCAGATAAGCTGCCTGTGCTGCAGATCGCTATCACGTATAGATTATACACACAAACACAAACACACACACACACACACACACACTACCTGTTGATTAGCCATGGCACAGACCTCCCCTCCGGCTGCAATGGTGGTCACACAGGCTCTAGTTATCTGTGTGTGTGTGTGTGTGTGTGTGTGTGTGTGTGTGTGTGTATGTGTGTGTGCACGCGTTTGTGTGAGGGATAGAATGAGTGCAGAGAGTAAATAAGAATGTGTGGTCTAGCGTGCACCACTTCTCGCACACACACACACACACACACACATACACACGGTTGTGGGGGCCCTTGTGAGAGGAGATGTGATGTATTGAGGTAGAGAGCTGATTAATGAGGACCGTTTATTAGAACATCTGTGTCAAACATGGCAGAGAGAGAGAGAGAGAGAGAGAGAGAGAGAGAGAGAGAGTGAGTGAGAGAGAGACAGAGACAAAGAAACAGAGAGAGGGGGAAATGCAGAGAGTGGGAGGGAGAGAAAGAGAGAGAGAGAGAGAGAGAGAGAGAGAGAGAGAGAGAGAGATACAGAGAGATCTATAGTGTGTTGTTCGGCCATCTTGTGTTGTTCTTTATGAGTAGAGCCACACCCAGATCCTCAGAGCACACCTACAGTGGAGCAGAGGAGTCTGTAATCAGGACAGTCGCCAACCCAGTGGCTGCTTTGTATCTTATGGTTGTGTTCTGATGAATGGTTTGTTGCAGAGGAACACCCACTCCACACATGATAGCGCCATGTTAGCATTAGGCTAGGTGGACTCATTCTACAAATTTTAGACCCAGTTTTACCAGATTCTTGTTTGACCTGATAATCTAGTGGTAATCGCGATGCGATTAGAGAGGTTATATATGAATCAATGTTGTCGAAAGGCACATGTCAACCTCAGAGGGTGAGACCCCTCTATCTTCTGGATCTACTTCCCGATGTGCGACCCTGTTTCATCATGGGTAAACGCTTTTGTCCCAGAATTCAGTTGTACTCGTTTCGTTGCAAGACATCTTTATTGATACATCATTTCTTAGCGGTTAGAAGAGGGGGCTGCATCTTTTTCATCTCTATATGTACATGAGATTTTGGTTTACTGGATAACTTGTAGCGTAAGGTTCAAGGTATAGATAGGGTTAGAGTTTGAGAGTGTGCTTCAGAATGTGTGTGGGTGTGTGCTTGTGTGTTCATGACGGCCCTCGCCTTGTCGTGCGCACCAAGCTGCCAGAAGCCCCCCCCCCCCCCCCCCCCCCCCCCCGAGCGCACGTATTAAAGAAAATGATAAAGATGGCGTACCTGTAATTTCAAAACAGATGGTTGAGCTCTTTTGAATATTTATAACAATCAAAAAACAATTTCTCCTGCGCCAAACCTGCTACCTGCCCAGGGGCCAGCAAGGTGCTAAAACATTCATTTTAATGAAACGGGGAGGGAGGAAAAATGTAAAAAGTAACAACTAAAAACGTTTTTTTCCCAATCCTTCCTGTTGTTTTCAATGTAAACGGATGCGATGGAATTGACTGTAGAGGGGACATAGACAAAAGGATAGTGGGAGGGGGGTTGGGGTTACCTCGGATACTTACGGCCCCTGAACCCCTTGAAGATGTGTTTTTTTCCCCCTAACAGATTGTGTAAATAAAGACACAGGAAGGAACCGTCAGCTGTTTACGTTGCGGCGCTTCCCAGATGCTAATATTTAATAAGGCAGTTTTTTTCTTCCCTTTTTAATAAATAAAAAAATTCGATGGCTTTATTGTTTTACGGCCCGATTGAAGGTAAACATGTCCGATGAGGCGCGTTCTTGATCTCCGCAAAGCTAATACTGTTCCTGCACTAGCACGAGTCTTTCATTCCCACGCTCACACCCCAAGAAGAGCGCTCCTCTGATAAAACTCTGTGGCGCCCGATTAGAAAAGAGATGGTGATTCACTTTGTTTTTGGTTTGTTTTATAAATGTTTGAATTATGACGTTTATTTACTTCATCTAAACACTCTATTTATATAAATTCATGCATGTCTGACTTGGGCCTGGTTATTATTATTTCATAATTATTCTATATATTTTTATTTTATTTTATTTTTCTTGGTTCTGACTTAATTCTAAATTTCCAACTGTCATTTTCCAAGCAAAATCAGTGTATGTTTCACATTCTTTAATATTATGTCTGAACATCCCACATCCTGAATCCTTCTCTTTCTGTCCACTTCTCTTTTTTGCTGTCTCTCGTTTTCTCTCTCTCTGTCTCTTTATCTTTGTCTGCGTGTGTGTGTGTGTCTCTCTCTCTCTCTCTCTCTCTCTCTCTCTCTCTCTCTCTCACTCTCTCTCTCTCTCTCTCTCTCTCTCTCTCTCTCTCTCTCTCTCTCTCTCTCTCTCTCTCTCAATCAATGTCTCTCTTCCAGAGTATGATTTCGTCTATTGTGAACAGTACTTACTATGCAAATGTGTCGGCGGCAAAGTGTCAGGAATTCGGTCGCTGGTACAAACATTTCAAGAAGACAAAGGACATGATGGGTAAGCAAAACGCAGGGGCGCGCACACACGCACACACACACACACACACACACACACACATACACACACACACACACACACACACACACACACACACACACACACACACACTACAGTTGACATTCCAATTCACCTTCCTCCCTAGAGAGTTTTATTTGCGTGATATCTGCGACTTTTCACATTCATCTGAAGCACATTTCTATCTTATGATCTAATAATTCCAGATCTTTCAGTGGATGCTATCACAGGTGAATGTGCTGCCATCTCTGATTTATCCACAGCGCTTTAGCAAAATATTCCATCGATAGCTCAGGCAAATTGAGAGCCCCTGGTTCCTGTGTGTGTGCGACTGTGTCTGCTCACACACAATAAGGCACACAGCGATTCAGATTGGCAATGAGCAGAAAATAAGACAATGCTGTGAGCATCTCGTCCTGAAATCAATTAGATTTTCTCTGAACAGTGCTCTCTTTATATAATTTGGAAGAAACACGTTCTGACCTGCCAGGGAAACAAGGTTATGTTATAAGCCTTAATTTAGCGCTGTGGCTAAAGACGGCATCCCAATAAAGTTTAAATCTCTTGATGAACTGCAGCGTCCTGCTGTGGCAGAGGCTGTGTGGTAATGTCATGGCGATGTTTTAGCCTTTCCCAAATCAGTTGGACAATCTATTTTTTTCCCCACTCTTTTTAGTTGTTGCTGCCATTAAGCGGCTTTCTCCTCCTCGCTGGAGTTAAAGATAAGGTCATAGAATGTGTTCACAGCCTCGTGCTGCGATCGTCGGTTCTCGGCTCGTTTAGTTTGCTAATGTTTTCAGTGATATATTCGACTGTTTATACTACACATCACCCGATGGGTAAATCCACATATCCACTCTAGGTACGCACTGCCGTATTAACTCTGAGCTACATTACGTAGCCTGCTGTTAAACTACATTTAAATACACTTTTCTTCGTCCCTTGAAAAGGTTCTGTGGTTTTAAATTCGCTATGACTGTTTTGAGAGATTTTCTGACAATTCTGGTAGCCTTTGACTAGTCCGGTATTTTACAGTAATTGGTAACCAATGTTCACATACATTTACTCAGACCCTGAATTTATTGTTATCATTGTATCGTGTGTGTCTGTGTGCTTGTCTGCAGGCATGCGCCAGCCTTCCCAGCTCGAAGGGTACCTGGGGACCTGTGTTCTCCGCGAGAGCCCACGTGCCAACGTACTAGGTATGAAACACACACACACATACACACACACACACACACACACACACACTCCACCTCTCTCTTCTCAACACACACACATACACAATAGGGTTCATAATTCTTTTTTACATTTTCTCACACTCACAATTGTATAAACTCTCTACCCAATCATTGGCACAAACACACACACACAAACACACACGCGCGTGTGCACATACACTCACGCCATCGACGTGTGTTTCACACGCCACGCTAGTCGAACCCATAGCCACAAAAGCTGCTATCGGAGCCTCAGGTGCCAGCCCGTTGCCCATGGCGACACACTCCGCCTCCATGAAGGCCTGATAATGGGGTGCCCAGGGGCCCCGGGGCCCTTTAGGCAGCGGGAACACACCCCTTCCCCCCTACCCAGGCCGGGTGTTCAGCCTGACCCTAATCCACTCCACCCCCCAACCTCCTGCCCCGCATCCTTACACCCTGGGTCCTGGAGCTGAGGAGGGGGAGGCTGATTCAGGCAAGGGTGCTGGGTGCAAGATGCATGGCCTCCAGCATTCAGGCCAGAGCGCTGAGCCGACGTTTCTCTACCTCTCTCTGTCTGTCTGTCTGTCTGTCTGTCTGTCTGTCTCTATCTCTCTCTCTCCACATCCCTCTCTCTCTCCACATCCCTCTCTCTCTCCACATCCCTCTCTCTCTCCACATCCCTCTCTCTCTCCACATCCCTCTCTCTCTCCACATCCCTCTCTCTCTCCACATCCCTCTCTCTCTCCACATCCCTCTCTCTCTCCACATCCCTCTCTCTCTCCACATCCCTCTCTCTCTCCACATCCCTCTCTCTCTCCACCTCTCTCTTGGGTCTAAGTGCTGTAGGCCTTGCGTTCCAACACCTTCCCAGTGTTGGTGTTGGAGGTCTCTCATCAGCTGAAGTACCGCAGCCTTTTAGCTTTTAGCCAAAGACGGGAGATTTCTCTCTGTCTGCTCTTTCAGCCCACATCTCCTCGTTTTCCTCCATTGTGCCTTTATTTTTTAATCCACTGCTCTTTTGTGGCGGGAATCCACACATGAGGAGGACTAGAAGAGGAGGTTTTTTCCTCTTCCCCTCCCCGGCCTCTTCCTCCTCCTCCTCCTCTTCTCCTCTTTTCAATTTGCATGGAAATGCCTGTGTGTGTGTGTGTGTTGTGTTGTGAGCATGCCCCCCAGCAATGTGTGTTAGTCAGGCATATATACACAGCAAACACACACACACACACACACACACACACACTGTGATGGTGCGTGAATTGGCATGGGGTACCGTGGGCGCCGGGGAATGCCAGGGATTATGGGAAAAAGATGTGATTATTACACCGATTTTTCTTTCTCTTCTGGTTTTTTGTCCCCCCACCCTTCATCTTTTTTTCCTCTTCTTTTTATTTATCTTTCGCCTGACAAGCGTTCAATAGGGGCGCTTTTGGCCGGCCCGCTCTCTGATTAGCGCCAGTTAAGATCTTAAACACAAGGCCTCCCAACACACCATTATTGTGGGATATTTCTGGAGAACATTCCATACACTTAATCTTTTATCTGCACGTTAAAATATTCAGCTTATTGAAGATCTCCCTCTTCCATATACACACACAAACATACACGCACACACACACACACACACACCCTAGACACCCAGCTTAACAACATTTCATTTTTTTTTTCTCTTAGCTTCTCAGAATGTGTTTTTCAATTTTTTTGGGGTTGTCTTGCGCTGTTTAGGTGTTAATGTTTATATTCTTTTGTGCGGCCCACACTCACACCCACGTGCACATCGTAAAGATTCGATAAAGATTGTGTGTGTGTGTAGGCAGGCTGGTCGGGTGGGAGTCGCTGCTCTAAATACACATTTAAGTTGCCGTGGGTACACTCTGGATCTAAAAATTATAGTTTTTCATCCGATAAACACATAATTTAAACCTTTAAAGGTTTAAAATCTTTACAGATATACTAAAACCGCTATTATAGACTTACATATTCCCCGCATTAAGAGACGCCAAAGATATTACCACCAAACAATTATTTATTTACTGGTTTATATGCGACGTGTCTGCACTTGTACAGAGGAGTCAAGCATATCTGTGGAGTTTATCTCCTAGTCTTTCTCTCTTCATTCTCCATTCATTACATTCATATTTCGGTCCCAGCAACGTGGCCCTCACATCGCTAATATTAGAATTAACGATCTGACACACACACACACACACACTCTCACATTCTGGCCCACAGGTTTTTGTGCTGACATGATTAGGCCATGAACAAACTCTTACCCTGGGGGATGGGTTTTTCTTCGTGTGTGTACGTGTGTGTCTGTGCATGCACCTCCTCTTTAACAATGCAAGCCGCTAAAAATAGACCTCCATGTGGAATTTGAAAGGAAATATTTAATGGTACATACACACACATTGACATTTTTCTGTACTTGTGGGGACACCCATTTCAAACACAAAGGACTCGAGGTGTGAGTACTATTTAGTGTGTAAGTGTACCAACATGCACGTGCAGCAAGCCAGCAGGGTTCATGTGCTATCCCATGTCCTCTTAGTGTCGTCAACACAACACTGCGACATCTCACTGCCACCAGACTTGAGATCGTAGGGCCAACAGTGGGCCAGTGTTGTGCAATGGTGTGTGCAGCCTCTCAGACTTCACTATAAACAACAGTCCCCCCCCCCTCCACCCCACTGCCTGCAATTAAGTTTGTGGAAGAGCAGCAACTCTAGTGAGCTGGGACGCCTCCAGACCCCGGTGACCTGGCCGGTAATAAGCAGTAATTAATAGAATAGATGAAAATTGAATCGCGGCCTTTTGTCACAGGAGTGGTCTCCGTCCTCGCTTAACATGTCCGCGCGAAAGGCCGAGGGATATTTATGTTGGAGTTGACGGCACTGAAATCGCTTTCATTTATTTTTCTGCGTCCCCTTCTCTGCGGTTTGTAGCTTTGGCGCCGGGCGCATATTGGTCTTGGCTCCATTCCCTTTTGTCTGTGTTGTCATTAGAGTGCCTTGAATCACATGAATCACACTGAATCACATTAACGGCCACACCTCTCCTCCTCTTCTCCTCTCCCGTTCACTTCTTGTGTCCTCTCCACGCTCCTTTCAACCCTTCTCTTCTTCACACTTCTATTCCTCCTCCTCCTCTTCCTCCACCTCTGCTCCCTGTCCTTTCTTCTCTTCTCATCCTCCTCTTCTTTTCCGTCTTCCTCTTCCTCCTCCACCTCCTCCTTCTCCTCCACTTCCTCTTCCTCCTCCACCTCTTCCTCCTCTTCCTCCTCCACCTCCTTATTCTCCTCCTCCACCTCCTCTGCAGCGGAGATGGACGGTCTGTCAGACCTCTCCCCACCGGGCTCCAACCACAGCGGCGGGCACAACCACAACCACCACCACAACCACCTGGGCTTCACCCAGCAGCAGCAGCCCATCCCGGGCAGCACGGCCGAGCAGACGCCCTCGTCTCCGGTGCCCCCGCTGGCCCACGGGCCCTCGCCCCACGGCGGCGGTGGCGGCGGCGGCAGCGGAGGTGGCGGTGGGCAGCCTGGCGGTCGCCAGCAGCAGCCCCCTCCCCAGATCCCCCCCGGCCTCCACCACCCGGGGCTGGTCTCCACACCCATCAGCCCCCAGCTGGTGAACCAGCAGCTGGTGATGGCCCAGATCCTGAACCAGCAGTACGCCGTGAACCGGCTCCTGGCGCAGCAGTCGCTGTCCCAGCAGTATCTCAACCACCCGCCCGTCAACCGCGCCTCGCTCAGCAAGCCCATGGACCCTCAGCTGGGCTCCAATGCCGAGGTCTCCATGGAGATCTACCAGTGGGTGCGGGACGAGCTGAAGAGGGCGGGCATCTCACAGGCGGTCTTCGCGCGCGTGGCCTTTAACAGGACTCAGGTGAGTGTCAGGGTTTCAAAGTTTAAACCCGGTTCAGCTGAGGAATAGAGGAAGAGTAGTGGTACATGAGTGACATCGTTTTTTGTACTTTCTGCTGTGACACCTGAATTTCCCGTCTTGGATAAGGGCAGGATAGTGTAGTGCCTAGAGTCTTCGGCTCCCAGCTGAAAGATACTGGGTTTTATCCCCCAATGCAGCCTGACCTGTAGGAATCCTACATCAAGATGCACTAACCCCTACCTGCTCCTTAATCATCTGTAGCAGAAATGACCGTCAGTGGTGTTGCATAAAAGCCTCCGCTCAGTGACTAAATAGTAAATAGTTGAGTCCGGTTCCTGATGAGTCCTGTTCTCTGACCATAGGTTGGCCTCCTGCCTGAGAGGCCTGAGAAGGGGGGTTTCCAATCAGACTTGGCAACTCTTCAAATTCCTTTGTTCCGCTTGCAAAATTTGTCATCATGACAAATGTTTTTCAATAGAGGAATTATTTTGAACTAATCATTTTTCAGTATAGTCAATTGGTTTATGGGTGCAAATACAACAACGTTCTGAGGTATACACACTGCGTCTCCCTGGCAAATCAACTGGGTTGATTTGTCTATCTCAGAGGCTACCTTTGTAGTTTGATGTAACCATAGCTACGGCTATTTTCCAATAAGCATACAGGGACCATAACACCCAAACTATAGGATAGTTTGCAGACTGCACACAGAGGCTGACAGACCTAACTTGTGACTTCAATTTATATCCCCTGGTCATACTCCTACACACACACACACACACACACACACACACACACGCACGAACAGAGGGTAGGCGGGAGACAGCAGCAAGCTTTATGAGACCTTTGACTGGCTGCTAAGTCGCTGTGTGTAAAAAGAAAAGTAAAAAAATAGATTTGATCTGTATTGATTGGAATCACACCACTACCTCCCTCACAATGACACACTCAAACACACACACACACATACGCACACAAACACACATACATACACACACGGCAAGGCAGGCTTATCTGTGGCAGATATGAAAAATCACCCTGGCAGTGTGCCTTGGGAGCCTTATTATTTATTAGATGTGTGTGTGTGTGTGTGTGTGTGTGTGTGTGTGTGTGTGTGTGTGTGTGTGTGTGTGTGGGCCCATGGGCGCGTCTTCATAAACGGTGAAAAAACTGGGGCACATGGGCCTACTAGTTGGGGTGAGGGCTGGCGTAGGGTGCAGAGGGGTAGGGTGGAGGTGGGGTTGGGTGGAGGTGGTGGTGGTGGTGGATTAGGGTGGAGGGGTTCTGGGTTACGATGGAGGAGGTGGTGTAGGAAAGGGTTGAGCGGGTAGAGGTGGGGCTGATTTCCTTAACAGATAGGCAGAAAAGGTCTGATGAAGGGAAATGATAAATGAACCACGCTGAAGACTAAACATGCAAACACACATACACACACACACACACGGGCGCAGGCTTCTAGTTATCTCCATACCTGTGTGAAATCTGTGTACAGTCTGGTTGCTTGCTGGGCCTTATCTCCCTGTCTCTGTCTCTGCCACGCCCATACGTGCACGCCAAGACTAGAAAAAGGATTAGAAAAACCCAGAAAGATAGCCTCTTATAGCCCTTTTGCTGAACCGCACACTCACACACACTCATACTCACACACACACTCACACACACTCATGCTCACACACACACTCCAGCATGTCCACACTACCAACATCTCAACAGGCTTGTGTGCCGTCGGTTGGTTTATTTCCAAATGACGCCTATTTACGGCGCTAGCTGAAGCGGAGCCGAGGGCCCCCGCTGTGCGTCCAAGGGCCCCGTGAAAGGAGCCAATCACTTGTGTGTGACGGTGGTGCCAGAAGCGCGCTCCTAATGACGGGATTCAGCGCTAGTGAAAAGCTCACCGAGTACGCAGTGATTGCTCGCCGCATCGCACGTTCGGCATTCTGCCGCGCGATTGGCTGATGAGAGCCAGGGACATGCACAGAGCTCATCGAGAACAGTTTGCGAAAAACAAGTCCTATTATCGTAGCAACAAACCAAGAATGTCCACACACGCGGCCGTGGCAACCGATCCGTCACCCATAGCTTTCCATCATGTTGGATGGAGAGCCTTATTCAATTTTGAATATCTCCACGGTAACGTGATACACAACGTATGTAATGTGAAAGCTTTGGTCAGTCAAACAACTGCTTTTTATATTTGAAGGCAAACACAAAGCTGATTTTGACGTGAGTTTGTGAATATACTTTTAACTAGACTGTCACCCTTGTTGAAGACAGACGGGTGATATGAGAGAGAGCAGGGTGTACCCAATAGGGGAAGGAAAGAGGTGCAGTGTGTTTCATAATCATCTTTACAGCCATATTACACCAGCAGTCTCTGAAAATAAATGCTGAAACACATCTTAACTAGATGGACTATTCCTGTGCTTATTCCTGATACTTGACCATGGCTAACTCACTTAACCACTTAACCGTACCTAAAATAAACCAAATCAAGCCCAATACCCCAACCCTTCTGGACTATTTCAACTTCAAAATATCAGTCCTTAATCCAATACCTAAATTTCACCACACCTTAATCTCATACCCAAACTTCGCTGTTCCTTGCACATGGTGGAAATAACCAGAGAGAGAGAGAGAGTAGTCTGTCTAGTTGGAGCCCTGCTAAATATGCTCCTGGGCTCTGCAGAAGAGAAGTATAGTTTAAATACCGACTCCCTAAAAGGCAGTATTAGCTTACGTTCAAGTACTGTAGTTGCATTAAGAGCCTCACATCACCGCAGTTATCTCCCAGTCTCCAATTACACTCTCTTTATCTAAGCATCTCTCTCTAATGGGATTTATCTGAATCTGACAGTGTCTCTCTCTCTCCCTCCCTCCTTCACCCTCCGTCTCCCCTCCTATCTTTCTCGTCTTTACTGTTTCTCTTCTCTGGCCATTCATGTCTGCCTCTCACCTATACCTTTTCCTCTTCCATCACCTCCCCTCACATTATGTCTCCATCCTCTCTTCTATCCCCCTTTCTTTTCATCTCTCTCTCCCTGTATCTCACTTTCTCCTATTTCTTGATGTGTGTCTCCCTCACCTCCTGTCTCCTCCTCCTCTTCCTCCTCTACCTCTTCCTCCTCCTCCTATCTCTGTACTGCTCCCATGTCTCTCTATCTTGCTATCATCTACCTCTCTCCCCTCTATCTCCATGTTGCCCAACCTCTCTCTCTCCCCCCACAATCTCCATGTCTCTCTACCTCTCTCTCTCCCCTCTATCTCCATGTCTCCCTACCTCTCTCGCCCCTGCAGGGTCTGCTGTCTGAGATTCTACGTAAGGAGGAGGACCCCAAGACAGCATCCCAGTCGCTGCTGGTCAACCTGCGCGCCATGCAGAACTTCCTGCAGCTGCCCGAAGCCGAACGAGACCGCATCTACCAGGACGAGCGGGAGCGCAGCTTAACGGCCGCGTCTGCCATGGGCCCCGCCCCACTCATCAGCACGCCACCCAGCCGCGCCGTACAGGTAGGGGACATGCACTTCCTGGTTCTGGTATGCACTTCCTGGTTCTGACACGCATGCCCTGGTTCCGAACATACACTTCCTGGTTGGGATATTTACTTGCTGATACAATCAAGGACTTCCTGGTTGTGATGTTCACTTGCTGGTTCTGACATGCACTTCTTCCGGGTTCATTGGGTGTCATGTGACACGCGGTCTCGAATAGCAATAATTTCCTTTTAAAACGGTGTTTCTTAAACAGGGTTTAGTTGTAAAATGACAGCTAGTAGAACCATATGCTGTGTACTGACAGATGAAATTAAGACAAACTCTACTTACATTAAACATTCAAATAATAATGGTGGTTGTATAATCTCGTCAATTTTGGAACAAAATCTTAGTCTTTTAAGCAACTTGGATGAACAAGAACATCATTGAAAGTAGGTGTCATCAGTCAACTTGGAAATATCTCCATATTTAAATAGGAGATATAGGCCCTTTAGCATAGGTGGGAAAGTAGGCACAGACACACACATATGCACACACACGGCACCTCTTTCTCCTCACGTGTGTTTACATACCTTGTGTGTTCAGATGCCAAGTATGAATCCTGGCACCGCCCTGTGGCTCACGCATTCCACACCTCACACACACAAACCTCACACACCTCACACACCTCGCATACCTGCACACCGCCTCAGCCGTCAGCATGTCTGCATGCTAACTGCAGCCAAACATCAAAGTGCTGTGCTGAAGAGACGGCCTCGTCACGTTGCCACGCAGGCGAGGAAGGCATGGCAAGCGATGCAGCGCACGCAACATTTTGACCGTTTTTTTCTATTACATTTTCATGGGCTTTTTGTGCGTTCATGGTTTGAACAAACTTGAGCAGGAATGACATGTATCATAGGATCACAGTCATCAATAAAACCTGAGCTGCCACAAGGTGATCAGCGCACTGATCGGTTTGAGCCATCCACATCTTCACCCTTTAACAAGGCACTAGGCTCCGATGGAAATGACCCCTCGTGAATCTGAAGAATCGGAGCATATGCTTCTCCGTGTCGGTCAGTTCCTCTCCCTCTCTCTTTTGATCTTAGAACCACACCCCACTCCCTTGCTCAAACGGTATGTCTCTGCATTTCCTCCACTTCAGACCATCTGAAGTGCGGTCGTGGGTGTCCATGGCGATGTGAGCGGTAGACAAAGGCCCCCTCTGTTGCCTTACCCGTCCACTAACAGGGGGCTTGTAATTTAGCGGAGAGCGGCAGGAAGTGGAAATAAAGCAGAGGGCGGAGGGGGGCTGACAATGGGACAAGCCCACCATGGCGAGATCCCAGAGCCACCGTCGATGAACTATGACTGAGCGCTTTAATTTTGAAATGGCGAGGATAGGTAACTAGTAATGTGACATTGTAGTCCATTACTGAGCACCATAATTACTACACAATACAAGAGAACCACAAAACAATCAAGAAAAAACAGAAACAAAGTTAGACAGACGGACTAACTTTACACGGACAAGGTCATGAACAGGTTATGGGTTGATTAATTATATCTTCTTTTTACAATCCACCTGAAGCCAATAACTTCTAACTTTTTTATGACTGAAAACTGAACTAGCTGAAGGTGAGGTCATGGTTTTAGTGGTGTGAAGTGGGATCATCATTTTAACATGATTTCAAGCACAGAGGGCAACGTTTACGATTCCAGAATATTCCTGACTATAGCATCACTAAACAAGAGACTAGCTTTTAACAGAGACTTTTTGTAACAGAGACAACGGTACCAGTACACCGTGCAAAGCCTGTCTCAAGATTCCTATAGCATATCAAGTACAGCATATGAGTCACAGCGTAGTGTGTTATATAAGTCATAAAAAAGTAGGCCTGAACCACTTTAAATGTCAGTGCCATAACATGATCACCAACGTATCCACATAAACACATTCTTGCCTTCATTTCCACCCATGGCCACGCCCAACGCCATAAAACATGGATCTATGCGTCAATTTGCTTACATGCAGACAATACTCACATGTATTAATGGACACACAGACACACATACACACACACACACACACACACACACACACACACACATACTCATGGTCTCACACATCTGGCCAGAAGCCAGGCTCCTCTAAGGAAGGCCGTGTGTGCGATTCAAATTCAACAACATAAATCCGTCAAGGTGTTAATCGAACCCAAGACAGAGATGACGTTTTTATGGGCCTCGTGAATACAAATGTAAAAAAAGTCCAGGATGTGGGGGCATGTTCCTCTCACAAGAACCCGTTAGCACCTTTACCGGCCTTAGCAGTCAGCTCTGTCCTGCTACCGCCGCCGCCGCACGGCCATTCAGCCACTCCTCGCCATCAAACTGTTGTTAAAACAAACCCAAAGATTGTCATTCTTTGTGTTTTAACACGAGTTGGATTAGCGCCTGTAGCGGCCTTGGCAATTAGCATGATCATGATACCGCCAACACTGACTCCTCCCCCTTACCATCAAGGGGTAATTTAACAACGGATCAAACGGCGAAGAATGTTCCATGCTCGCCGACTTCACCGCAGCCACCCAGGAATGCGACCTGAAAGGGGCCAGTGTGATGTTTGGCGTCTAGACAAACGTTTGACGGCGCGCATTATTATAAGCACAGGTTATATGACAGGTCTGTAGACATTGCCGCTATTAGCGGTTCATTGCGGCATCACGTGTTTAGAGTGGTTCTCTTGGCTTCACCTGTACGTTCCCCACGTGATGATATTTATGACTCAGGTGATGATTAGCTGGTGTGCTGTAATGATCTGATGGGAAAATGTCTGACACACAAGTTATATCAAGCCAGGACTAGAACCTCTGGTCTGATATATTAGACATTTGTTAAACATTTCAATTTATTCAAAAATAATTACGCAGTTTTCTCGATATGAAAGGAATCTTGCATGTGTGGTTATGTAGAGAGAGCAATATTGTTTGAGTGTGTGTCTATGTGTGTATACCTGCTCATGCATGCCTGTGCGTGTGAGTGTATGTGTATGTGTGTGTGAGGGTGTGGGTCTGTGTGTGTCTGTCTGTGTTTCTGCGTTCATTATATATGCTCATGCACGTATGTGTGTGTAGGTGTGTGTTTTTGTCTGTAGGAGAGCTTTGATTTCTTCCGATATGTCTGTGTGTGTGTGTGTGTGTGTGTGGTCTTGATCAAACATGGCCACTCATGGTGTTGTGTTTCCTCCTACTCCTTAGCCCCGGCGGGAGGACTGCAGCAACGTCAGACCCGAGGACTGGAGTCCCAGAATCCCCGTGGGCATCTCCCCTGTGAGCAGTCCTGCATGATCCTTGCCCCCCTCTCTTTAATCATGTCCTCTTACATCTTCCTCCTCTCCTCTTCCTCCTCTCCTTCTCATCATCATCATTTCCCAAATGGTTCTTACCTCTTCATCTTCCTCTTCCTCCTCGCATCCCCCTTCCTTCTCTTTTTAATCTCTTCCTCTTCCTCCTCTCTCTCACCTCCTCCTCTTCTTCATCTTCCTCATCTCTCTCACCACCTCCTATTCCTCCTCGTCCTTCTGTTCCTCATCTCATCTCTTCTCCTTCTCATCTACCAACTATTCTTGATGCAATCACTGTTAGTTTCTCAGAGTCTGTTAGCGTCACAGATGACATGAACACAAACTGGTTGAATTTAAGACATTTCCAATACACATTTATATGAGTTTATTTGTATTTATATTTAATAATGGAGTGAATGATTATTATTATAATATTGACAAATTATTTTCAATATCAATGTATTATTATTGAAAGATACATGATACAGATACAATATACAAGACAAGTTAATAAGTAATACAATACAATAATATAAGAAATAGAGCAAAATACTGGTATGAAAATAAGAAACAGGGTAAAATGCCAGTATTAAAACAAGACAACAGCAAACTGCTGGTTATTATTTACAAGGGATTTCAGTCTGAGTGTTGGTTACCGGTTCCCCTGGTTCCTTCCCTCTCTCAGTGTGTGTCTGTGTCGGTTCTCCAGGTGAAGCCGTCCCAGCTGCCCAGCGAGTGGAACGGCAAGACAGAGAGCTGCATCCTGAACATCAGCTCCAGTATCTATGAGGAGATCCAGCAGGAGATGAAGAGGGCCAAGGTGTCCCAGGCCCTGTTCGCTAAGGTGGCTGCCTCCAAGAGCCAGGTACACACACACACACACACACACACACACACACACACACACACACACACACACAGAGAGACAGACGCACACGTATATATACATACTCACACTCCCAGACTCACACTGGAGCAGGAAGTAACTGAGCAGATATTGAGAACAGGAAAGGTAGCTCTGCTATTATTATTCTTGTCTATAATGAAGATCACCTAGACCTCATTAATTTTACAATAATCATTCTGTAATTTAAAACCAAAGTCTTAATAGGAAAATAATAACACTTGTTTATTAAGAACAACAAAACCATGGTAATTATTATATTCTGAAATATTAAACTACTTTCCTATTTTATTCTTCTGTTGTTTAATAAGGTCTTCCATCCTTTGATAATACAAACACATAATACTTTATTAAAACACATAATACTTATTCAAACACATCATACCTTATTGAAACACACTGTCCCAACAAATGTTTTATCAAATTGTTAAGACCTCATTCAAACAAAAAGCTTTTGTTCCTGCAATAATAATCACACTGAATGATCGATTAGTACATTCCTTATCTATAAACACACAAAACACACAAAACACACAAACACACACACACAAACACACACACTGACACAGTAATGACGTCGTTGATCTGTTTCTACAAAACCAATGCTGAGGCGCTGGCAAATTCATTCTAATAAAGTTTTGTGTAACGAAGAAAAATATATAAAACACATCATGGTCCAACTGCAGAAGGAGAGTTCTCCCCCTCCCTGCCTGTGGGTTTCATTATCCTAGTGACAGATCCCCCCAACCGTGCAACTACCGATGTTTTCGATCGTACACCCACGCAGGGGACAATGACACCGAGACACAGATGGAAGCGCACCGCAGTGATTTTAGTTTGACTATTGGTCACCTGCAGAAATAGGTCCGATTTCTTTCCGATTATTCTTATTCTAAAGACTTGACATTGGAATATATATTTTTCACTATTAGATCACTGATATCAAGGACATCGTGTGTGACACTCGGAGAACTATGTGTGAACACAACTAATCTGAAATAAATGGGGTCTTTTTTCAACAAGCTATGGAGATTAGGAAGAGAAAAAAGGCGACTGTACAAAGGTCAAACTGAATTTATCCTCCCGGTTAGAAGGAGATCAACCGCAAAACCAAATATATTAAATGTCTCTTAAACTAGTCAATCAAATTTGACAATAGGCTACAATATACAGCCAAATACAATAATTGTGTTTGTTCTTATGTTCTTACACACAAAGTTGAGTTTTCAACTGCTTGATTCATTATTATTAATTTGTTCATATAATCATACGGCTAGTTTTAGTTTTGTCTCTCAAATGTTCCAATATAGCCTATGGAATCTAACTTATTGTGTGGGTTCTTGTGTCTGAGACGCATTGCAATACGCGCAGAGTATAGTTCTCAACAGCGTGATTCTTTAGTAATCATTATTTTATATAATTATGTAATTACAATGCCATTGTTGGCATTATTATTATTTCCTTACATTGCACAACTGACTGAAATAAGTTAACCTAACTAAGCAATGTAGGCCTATTCTTTTTAAACCCTTCAAACAGCAGGTTTTCTATCTGTATGATACAGGGGACTTGTGCTAAACGTGCTAGGCCTAATAATCTTAACGATATGGGATTTGATACCCTTGTTTTAAACATGGCATGGGCAATGTTCAGCTGTCATTGATCAATCACTATTCCAATTGCAATCCGAATGTCCATTGAGTCTGGTGCGCTGTTCTGCGTCCCCTCGCAGGCCTCCCCGTCACGTGGGTATACCATCCAAGCACTGTTAGTCGCACAGTAGTCGCACCCTTGCGCGTTTTAGCCCTTGCGCAGCTGGATGACGAGGCTAATGACATACATGTGCTGTATTGTGGACCGGGAGAGGAGCAGGGAGCAGTGTTTCAACACAAAACAAACCTGTTTATATGAGCAGGGCTCTGAGTGGCTGCTCCTGCCCCCCCTGTCATCAGATCCCAGGACAAACAATACGGCTGTGTGTGTTTGTGTGTGTGTGTGTGTGTGTGTGCGTGTGTGTGTGTGTTTGTGTGTGTGTGAGAGAGAGAGAACCAAATGCAAAACCACCATCACCATCACACAACGTGCTGTTTAACCCTTTATTACAAGCAATTAAATGAAAATGTGTAGCAAAGCATTATTATTAAAGGTGTCCTTGCGCTTGTCTGACAGTTGGAAAAAAAACGTTCACCCCCCCTTGATGAGACAGATAGGGGTGGGGCTGGATCATCAGGGGCGGAACTATACAGAAATATCTGGACTGGCTGTTTTTTCTTTGTGTGTGTGTGTGTTTTCTTTTTTCTTTTTGTCTCTTTCTCTTTTTTTTGTGCTGATTAGGATGATTACAGAGATTGCTTTGTTTGACCAAATTACAGTTTGATGCACAAACCACTGTTTTTGTTCCCAAGTTCAAAGACTCCTTGAAAGAATGGAGAGAGAGAGAGAGAGAGAGAGAGAGAGAGAGAGAGAGAGAGAGAGAGAGAGAGAGAGACGAGGGGGAGATAGACAGAAGGATAGAGAGAGAGAGAGATGGATAGAGACCAGGGGGAAGACGGAACAAGAGAGACAGAATGAGAAAGAGGGAGATAGATAAAGTGATAGAGAAAGGGACAGAAAGAGGGAGCGGGATAGAACAAGAGAGCCAGAATGATAGAGGGAGAGATAGAGGGAGAGAGAGAGATGGGAAGTTACCTTATTCACTCGAGAACGCCGCTCTTCCTAAATGATCGTTTGTCTGTAAAACGGGCCTCTTCTGCTCCCCCCTCCCCCCTCTCCATTCATGGTGGCGGTGTGTGAGTGTGAGTGTGTGAGTGTGAAACGGCGAGGAGATAAGAAGTGTGCTAATTACGCCTGTGGAAGGAGGCCTGGGAGAGCCCTTATCTCCTGCTCCATCTCCTAATGGTTGCTCCCCGGGCAGCACCTCCTCCTCCTCCTCCTCCTCCTCCTCCACCACCACCCCCTCCACCACATCATCACACTCAACACACACACACACGATACGCACACACTCACATACCCGGGACTCTCAACAGGTCTCCTCCTACCAGGGAACACCAGAAACACGTGCACGCTTTTCCCAACACCTTTTTTTTTAGCGTCGACTTGATTCTTTAATTCGATTTTCTGCAACAAGATTGTCCTTTGAACCTTAGCTTCCCCTACGCTGTCCTGGTCCACAGCTCAGACTGGTGAGTCTGGGGAGTGGAGGGTCTGGGGGTCAGCCCAGCATGGGGTTCAGGTCCCTTGGTGTCAGGTCTCCGAAGCAGTGTTTGGGAATTCTCCTTAGCATCACCCAGCACAGGCAGATGCCCAGGTTGCCCATGTGTTTGTGTGTGTGTGTGTGTGTGTGTGTGTGTGTGTGTGTGTGTGTGTGTGTGTGTGTGTGTGTGTGTGTGTGTGTGTGTGTGTGTGTGTGTGATAGAGATAGGGAGTGAGAGAGATGAGGGGGTGGGCTTGGTTGTGTGTGTTTGTATGTTGAATGTATTTGTGTATTGGAACATTGCCTTGTTCGCCCCGGCGAGAGACAGATAATAGAGAGAGAGGGGGAGGAGGTGGCGTGGAAGACGTGGAGGAGGGGTAGTGGGGTGGAGGAGCAGGAGAGGGAGAAGATGGGATGGGCTGTGAGGGGGGTGGTCTCCACCCTGGAGAGACTAGCAGTAAGCAGAGGTGTGTGTGTGTGTGTGTGTGTGTGTGTGTGTGTGTGTGTGTGTGTGTGTGTGTGTGTGTGTGAGATAGAGAGATGGGGGTTTGATTGTTGGCATCCTGCCACCCTGTGGCCTCTCAGGACTCGTAACCACGGCAATTCTCTGCCAACCCATAACTGGCCCCTCTCTCTCTCTCTCTCTCTCTCTCTCTCTCTCTCTCTCTCTCTCTCTCTCTCTCGCAATCACGCTTTATCTCTCTGTCCTGTCTCCCTCCCTCTATCTTCTGTACACCCCCTTTCTCTCTCCTGCTCTCTCCCTATCTCTCTCCTGCTCTCTTCCTTTCTTTTTATCTCCCTTCTATCTCTATCTCCCTCTCTACCTCTATCCCCCTTCATGTCTATGTTCTGCTCTCTCTATATCTCTCTCTGTCTTTCCCTCTCTCCCTCCCTTTCCCACACCCATGTTTACTGTCACATATTGAGAGAACCACAGAGCTGTGAATCTTGGCAATAAAGTGCTACTTTATCAGATTCATTAATTTATTCCCAGACTGGACGTGTATTTGTGTATTTCAACGGTACTCTGTGCACTATACTTTCGATGTATTTTGTAGTGCATCAAATAGCAGTTTCTTATAATATATAACCTTTTTACAAGCTTGGTCATAATTCAGAATTATTTGCTGTCTGATTTAAGTTGAAAGAGCGCTCCAAGAAGGCACTTATCTATCTATTTAGCTGCAGGACACATCCGACTCGGATAAAATAAGTGCTTTCTGTTGGTCTCCATCCAAAACCGACTTAGCTCCAAGCAGCTAGCATAAGTCAGCGGCCCATTGGATTTTAGTAGCAAGATTGCTTGTGGCTAGGCTAAGGTCGACAATGTTTCAGAGTTAACTGCCCATTCGATTTTTAGTTTACAGAGTAGCAAGATAGCTAGTGGCTAGGATTAGGTCAACATCAATTTTGTTTGTGTCAACTGCCCACTGGATTTTTAGCTTACAGAGACTAGCACGATAGCTAGTGGTTGATGTCAATGTTTGTTTTCCCTGTTAAGCAAGGGTACTATATCTCAAGCTAGCTTTTTATTTTCAGTGAAACTGCCAGAGGTGCTTTCTGTGTTTTGCTAGCCAGCTAGCAAGGGCTAGCTAATGTTTTAGCCTAGTGATGGGAGATCTCATCCATAGCTCCACTGGAATAGGAGCTAGGTATAATATATAGGTATATTGCATGCTAGCATATTGTATTTTCACTGACATAGGTGACTATCTGTGCGTGGCCTGCCGGCTAGCAAGGGCTGATGTTTTATCCTGGTGAATGGGGATGAGTCGACAGTTTGGGGTTGGGTGGTTTAGGGGGGCAGGGCTACAGACAAGGGGGCATCCGCTATGACCCAAACACATGAAGACACGTCTGCGAGGAACCCTGAGTCTTCCTGAGAGAGAGCTCCAGTGACGGATGACATCAGAGGCCCTGCTGTTGCCAAACACGCTCTCCGGGAGCCAGGGTGCACGTATATACACAGCAGCCATCAAAACCTCTCTCTCCGTTTACCTCACCTCTGCTTGCTTGCTCGCCCTCCCCCTTGTGAAAGAGGCTACGCTAATTAGCTTGGCTCTAATGAGACAGAATGGCACTGATCTGGTCCGCTGCTGCACCACCGGGGGCAGGCCAGGGAGGAGTATGGGGGGGTGATGGAGGTGAGTGGGTGGGTGGGGAAAGTGGCTGGTGCAGTAGGGAGGTGAAGGGGAGGGGAGAGGAGGAGCAGTGGGAGGGAGGAGGAGGTGGGCAGGGAGATGGGGGTATGGGAGGTGGGGGAGGTGGGGAGGTGGGGATGCCATCTGTCAGCCTGCGCCCGCTTGGCACAGCACTCCCTGTGGGGGGAGGAGGGGGAGGTACGCCCTGAACGCCTGACTGGGGAGGTAGAGGATGGAGCGAGAGGCGGGAGTGGAGGGGTATGTGTGTGGGTGGGGGGAGTGAAGATCAGGTATTAATACAGTGACAGGTCCTGCTCCTCGTCTGTCAAATAAAACATTATTAAGGTACAGACCCCCGAGCCCATGGTCCTCTCTCCTCCTGCTGTAACA
Source organism: Lota lota (assembly GCA_026745465.1). Lineage (NCBI taxonomy): Eukaryota > Metazoa > Chordata > Actinopteri > Gadiformes > Lotidae > Lota > Lota lota. Next base: position 4,530,917 of record JACYXH010000826.1, read on the forward strand.
CTCTCTTTCAAGGGAACCACTGGTACCCATGCAGCATCATCTCCATGGCGATCGCTCGCTTGACAGACAGCTGGGCTGATGGACGATAGACGAGATACCAGAGCACTTCAGCTGTGAGGTGCTTGGATGTTCCTCAGAGGAGTCGCTTGGTTGTCCAGCCTCCCCCACCTACTCCTCCTCTTCTTCCTCCTCCCCACCTCCTCCTCCTGCAGGAATAGCAGATTCGAGTGACAGGGCAGGAGAGAGGAGTTGTGCTGTTGTACAACCAATACCAGATAATAATGAGATGTCTTGTGAGTTGCCCCGCGCCGGAGATCTCTGACCAGGCAGGATAGGCAGGTTTGGGTTATTTATGGATTAGATTCTGAGGGTTATGCTGTGATTCTGACCTGACTCTGTGTGTCTGTGTGTGTGTTTGTCTTTCCTTGGTTTTCCTCCTTGTTTGTTTGTGAGCTCCTCTCTCTCTTTACATCTCTTTCCCTCCCTCCCTCCCTCCCTCCCTCCTCTCTCTCTCTCTCTCTCTCTCTCTCTCTCTCTCTCTCTCTCTCTCTCTCTCTCTCTCTCTCTCTCTCTCTCCCTCCATCTTTCCCCCTCCCCTCCCCTCTCTCTCTCTCCCTCCCTCCTCTCTCCCCCGCCCCTCCAACGAGACAGATCGGAGCCAGCTTGTTACTCCCCCCAGGGACATGGAAGGGGCCCCACCACTGTTTATTAATTGATTTATTTATTTATCTGCTGTGCCTGCCTGGTTATTAGGTTGCCATGGGAAACGGGCTAGGCCACATCCTCTGTATTATTAAAGACACAATTTTCTTGAACCGGGAACCCAGATGTCTGAATAATTAATTTAGCGTATGAATTATCTTTCGAACAGAAGCGAGCCCTGCCCTCCCTGTCTGAAATGAGCCTTCCCCTTATTGTTTAATGGACAGTGGAATCCCCACTATCTTTCTCTCTATCTATTTCTCTCCCTTTCTCTCTGTAGCTCTCTCTGTCCCTATATCTGTCTCTCGATTTCTCCCTCTATCTGTGTCTCTCTGTCTCACTCTACCTCTCTCTGTTCCTCTCTCTCTCACTCTCTCCTGTATCAGCAAACCTTCCTCCTCCGTCTGGCTGGAGGGAGATTGGAGCTCTACTCCTTTCCTCCCTCCTCTCCTTCCTCCTCGCTCTCTCTCTCTGGTGCCTTACGCCCTCTTACCCCAGCTGTCTCCACCCTCTTCCACGACCACCACCCCATCACCCACCCATCAATCCACCTCCTGCTGTCTGTTCAACACCACTAATCTGTCCTCTCTTGCTCGGTTGAACGTTGTCAATAATGCAACACTCTATGCTTTATGCTACCAACGCTATAGGCTACAGCCTAACGTTGAGGCGCCACTCAACGCTTGGCTGTCACGTTAGCTCACTAGCATAGCGACTATGTCACCATCATTGTCTTAATAGCTCTTTGTCCATTCACTAAGTCATGCCCATCTGTTCATCTGATGATGATATAAGGTATATATGCTAACTAGCCTTTATCTTAGCAGCTCTTTACCAGCGCTCTTTTCCCCCTTGGTAGTTAGCATTTGTCTGGTGACATTAGGTGGTTCTGTCACATTTTGCTACACCTCACTGCTATCCACCACACAGTGAAACCTGCTAAAGTTTTTTTCAGACAACATCGAGATGCTATCTAGCTAGCGTCTGGTCTCTCCCCCGCTAGACCCAACAGGGCCCGTCCTGACGCCCATTCTGGCTAATCTGATCAGGCAGGCAAATACGGCGGGAAAAGGGCTTTAATGATCCCCCTAATTACCTCAAGTCAATACCAACTGTATTATTAGACTGAGGGAAAATATTCCATTAGGGTGCCCCCCGTGGGACTCCCCCCTCCTCCTCCTCTCCCTCCTCACCCCCCTCTCCCTCCTCCTCCTCTCCCTCCTCACCCCCCTCTCCCTCCCCCTCCTCACCCCCTCAGCCGGTGCTGATGTCATGTGCGCCGCGGCCCCCTACGCTTGTAATTAATTTTATTTACACACTCAGGAATGCACAAGGTCGCACCTGCAGCCCGCAGCCTCGCGCCTCGGCCGCCTAATAAGATCTGTCATAATTACCCTGCTGCATGCTTCTGACACACGCAGCTAGATAGTTCAATTTAACTACAGACACTAGCGCAGGCAGATGCACCATGCACGAATGCGTGCGCAGGGGTGTGTGTGATTTTTTGCAAACGTTTTTGTGTGCATGTGGATGGGTTTGTGTGTGTGTGTGTGTGTGTGTGTATGTGATATTAGGGCCTGGTGATATGTAAGTGTTCTCCCTGATGCTTGTGGTACCTGTGAATACTTGCCTCTACTTTCTGTCTCCTCTCACTCATCACCTCTCTGACTCGTCACCTCTCTTTCTGATGTGTCTTGCTCTCTCCCTCTCCTCTCACCATTACCCCTCGTGTCTGTCTCTCTCTCCGTTCTCACCCATTACATGTCTCTGTCTCACACTCTTTATGTCACAGTTTGTCTATATATCTCTCACTCGATCTCGCTCTCGCTCTATCTTTTCTCTCTATATATCTCTGTCTCTTTCTCTCTCTCTTTCTCGCTCCATGTATCACACCTTATGTCTCTCTCTCATCGTTCAACCTTTACTATGCAGACGATGTTGGAATGTAGTATTGTATTCTCAGTCTGCAGGCTGTTACAGTAAACATATTTTCAATTTGCATTTCAGCCACTCCACTGTAAATCCAGAATGAATAAGATATGTGAGGAGTTACAAAGAACAGAAAATGCATAAATTAATACAAAATACAGCCATTGGAATATGGGAAGATGGTTAGATGGTTTGAACTGGATAGATAAAGTAACTGTAATAAAATGCTAAAATCAATTCATCAATCAACCAATCTATGAAACACTGAGTGCTTTTCCAATCCGCCTTATTTTTCGTCAACAAATCAGTCATATTTCTTCCGGGGGAAAGTTGAAACACTTTTATTCGTATCGAAGTAAACTCCAAGTCCAATTAAGCACGCTTATTTAGCTGACATAGACAATTTAGCGCTTCTCCGTTATTTCAATCCCTAACTCGATAAGATCAGTCTTGATTTATCGTCTTAATTGAGCTCTGATATTAGCAATTAAAGCTCCACTTTGAATTAAAACTCAATCAGTCGTTTGTAATTGATGGAATCAGATGCTGGCGTAGGTTGCTGTTGTCTGCGTCTCTTCCCCCCCCGTATCTTAACTTTGTTCGCTGATGTGTTTGTGATCCTCGGTGACTTCTCAGCCTATCAGCAACAGCTGTGGCGGACTGAAAACATTGCAACGGAAGAATGAGGGGGGGGGTAGGGGGTGTACATGTGCCGCGAGAATGGTGTGGAAATGTTGCATTTAAACATGCAATGAGCCTAGTGAGCACATCCCTGCAGCTGTGTTTATTAGACGGAGAGAAGGAGACGTGGTACATGTGGTTAAATACGTTAGTTGAGTTCAACTGAATATAGACTTTAATTGATAGCCAATATCTCCGCTCTGCTTACTAGGAAGCAATCAATGCAGTCGTGTATTGGTGTATTTGAAGTAGCTTAGTGGGATCGTCTAGTGGTTGGGTTGGTTAGGATCACTCCAGACTAAATGTCTGGTATTTTTGTGTTGACATACTTGAGCAAGATACCTAACCCCTACCTTCATTTCAATACCATGCATCTAAAATAATAAGCTTTAAGTCATCTGCCCAATGACTTAGTATTTAGTATGGGAAAAAAACGATGTATTCTCACGTTATAACATTTACCTTTCTACCTGCAACAATGATTAAACACAATCAAACATTAGCAAGGCTTGTGGGTATTTCTCTCTGTCTCACTACCATCTCATCCCTGGCGGCCTTTAGCAAGGTAGTACAGTGATCCTAGGTGGTGTTCAGTTGTTTGCGACAGGAAGTGTGCAGTGCGGCGATTTGAAAAAATAAGAGTCTCAGAACAACAGAGCCAGCAGCGGCCCACAGATGTGTAATGGGAGCCATTCTGTTATTTATTTCCAGTCGTCCGCGCAGCGCTCCATCTGCGCCTATTATATCGCTCGAAAAAATTCCACACGCACATTCTTTTTACGAGCTCAGTAGCAGCGACATGCTCTGGCAAACAAAACTGGTCGGTATTGTTTGGAGCGGGTCCATTTCCTGCCCGTCATGCTTTCACAATGTCTGTCGTGTCAGCTGTCAGTCTGTTATTGTGGCGGCTCTCGCGCTCTTATTGTGAAAAGGTCATGACCTCGAGTTGTTGGGGGGAAATTCACACAGTGAGTAGAGTGAGGCTGAATTGCTGTTCTTTTTATAGAGAAATGGTCATGTATGGACTGAGAGATGTTGATATAAAGAGAGAGAGAAATAGAGAGGGATTCATATATATATATATATATATATATATATAAATAACCTATGAGAGAGGGAGAGGTATAAAGAAAATACCCATCTGTTTTCATACAATGGCCACTTATGGATTCTCAGGGCACCGCCCGCCCGCGCATTCTGTGGATTGGACTCAGATGGCGAGGTTATTAACAGCGATGTAGCGGCGAATAAAAGGTTGCAAAACCATAAATTCCGGTCTGTGATCACCATATGGTGAACGGCGTCTAATATAAAGGAGAGGGAAAATAAACATATGAAAAGCTTTGGTAAAGTGTTAATTTCTCCTATAATTGTTATTATATATCCTCTCTAAAGGTTTCCGTATGAGTCACTGGGAGCTGCTGTGATCCTATAGACTGGAGGGTAGGTGTAAACACCTTTTCAGGGACGCTTGGCCTACACTGATCTGCACAGCGGTGTGTAAACACTTTAGTTTTGTAGTCACTGTTTAGTCATGGAGCAGACTCTTTTATCCAAAGCAACTGACAGGGAATTCTAGATGAACGTTATAATGGAGTAGAAAGACTTTAGGTTGCAGACATTCAGGCTCGTGCCCAGGCTCTTTTGGCTGGATGTCGAACACTATTCCTGCCTTACGCCCCCTCACAGTTCCCCCTGCAGAACCATAACTCCTAGCCCCCTGCTCATACAGGTCTGTGCTCAGGGGGTCATTGGTTTGAATCCCCAGAACGAATGAGTGGGTATCAAGTGGTGAAATGCGATACAAACACTGCAGTTCCAGTACCCTTGAGCCATGCGTTCAAACCCTCAACTCCCAACAGTTGAGGGTTGGACACTCCCACACACAACACAGCTGTTATGCTGCTGTTACACTGCTTTTACAATGTAAATGGTTGAACGGGTGAATTCATTCCTTCATTGAAATGGTGTTCTATTGACTCTGTGTGTTCTGGATTGTCACTGGGTGAATGGGCACGTGTGTGTCGGTGTGTTTGTGGAGAAACGGGTTTGTGTGCAGGGTGTTATCGTCTGGTTCCATCGTAGACCTGTCTGCTGGAGAGTTGGTCCTCTGCCAAGATCAGGAAGACAAAGGGACAATACTGTACCATCTTCCCTCTTCTTTCCTCTCTCTCTTGCTCTCTATCTCCCTCTCTTGCTCGATCTCTCCATTGCTCTCTCTTTCTCTCGCTGTATCTCCCCATCTCTCCATCTGTCTCTCCCTCTCCTTCTGTAGGATACCTCTTTTTTGACCTCCCTCTATTTCTCTCTCTTTGTCTCTCCCTTAGTCTCTCTCTCGCTCTCCCCTTCTCTCTCTCTCTCTCCATCCTATGGTTCATGAGGATGTCTATACCATGGAAGGTCTATAAACAGCCATTTTGAATATTTTTCTTCAGTTAAACATTGATTGAAAGAGGAAAATGCTAGCCAGTCAATGTTCAGTTCAGAGGTACATGAGCAAACCCTTTCACTTACATGACAGGGACTCCCTTCACGTGTTTTAATCATAGTGCTCTACAGGCCTGTGAAAGATAAATGTCTCTCGATGTCTTTCAGACATAATTAGAGATACATTAGCTGACATTAGCTAGTCGTCACTGTATCCATAGTTACTAAGTGTGGCGACATGTGCCGATGCCACGCCCATTTTCCTCATTATATTTTACTAGGCCAGTTAAACACCCACAGCATTTGATTGCGTTTTGGTTGAGGACCACATTAGATCATTACCATAGCTAGCGGCCAAACTTTAGGTTTGATTGACATGGTCCTGTAGTTTACAATTTCCAATTTAGTAACTGAGCAGATGCTTTTATCCAAAGTGACTTAGAGGGAATTGTTAGATATGTGTCTTTATGGAGCAGGTAGGGGTTATGGGCGTCTTGGTCAAGGATACCTACAGGTAGACATGTGGACTTTGGGATTTGCACCCAGAACCTTTGGGATGGGACAGATGAGAGGCCTGAACCACTAGAAAGACCAGCTGAGGTCAGGAGCAGCTGAGAGGTGAGACCAGCTGAGACCGATAAGGAGTAAAGTAGATTAGGAAGGTGTTCCCCTCCCGTTCCGCCAACCTCTGTCTGGCTAATAAGACCATGTGTTTCCTCTCTCTCTCTCTCTCTCTCTCTCTCTCTCTCTCTCTCTCTCTCTCTCTCTCTCTCTCTCTCTCTCTCTCTCTCTCTCTCTCTCTCTCTCTCTCGCTCTCTCTCTCTCTCGCTCACTGGTTTATTAATGCTGTTAGGTCTGTTTGGGTGGAGCGGGGTGGGAGAGGGGTGGATGAATACTGTGCTGTTCTCATGACAGAGCAGGCCTATACTCTCATTGGCAGCTTGTGACTATTACACACACACACACACACACACACACACACACACGCATATGCATATGCATCCACAGACACTGCAAACTGCACTGCATTGCTGTCTGGCTTTGGCACATGAATTCACCCATTGTTCTGAAAATATTTGTATCGAAATGATTGGTTGCTATTTATACGAGCGTCGGACAATAGGTAGTATTAGAGTTGCTCAACGAAGAGTTTGTTATACTTTTATTTTAACCTTTTGACCCACCAAACCCCCACCCCCAGAGACCAGCGATGGTAAAAACCTGTTTACCACCAATGTCCTATGTTTGGAGAGGAAATTATAACGCTGCAGTGAAAAAGGTAGAGAATTATTGTGCCGTATTGGCTCAGTTGTGTGCCAATTTAGCATGCTAATCCTGCGGCTCTCTGTAGTTAATGCTATGATGAACCAGTTTCAAACATCTGTCATTTCAATTAAAAGGTACCTGGCTTTGCCGCGTTCCCGTTCCAGGGTAAAACCAGCTGGTCGGCGAGGGAGATGTGGGCGGTGTGCGCTAGTTAGCTAGCAAGTTTGATTACAACAGGCGCCGCTAATCGACGACAATACAGTGTGGATGTATAGGCTATGCTATGTAGCGCCGCCATGCTAACAGGTTTGATCACACATCATAGAAACCACACCTATGTTTTATTTTTATTAATAGCATCATTCTATTTATATAAGGCTGTTACTGTTGGAAAATACACTAAATTATATTTGTATTGTTTGTCAGTTCACATATTTTGGTTAGTTTACTATGTTCATAATAATAAATAAATCAAGGATGTAATCAATTTAAACTGTTGGTTACTATTGGTTGGGATTGCTACGCAGTCATCGATTTCACTCCTAGTAAAATAATAGTATCAGTTATCCCCAAGCAATTTAGTTTTAGTCACTTGTAACTACACTGTGGCCAATATACTTGTGGAATGTAACTATCAAAATTATAGTATTTTACTGAAAGACCACATTTGTGTTTGATAATCACATCAGTGAATGTGGATTGGGTTTATTAGGTCCATCACAAGACACACAGCAACCTGGCATAAACAAGATTTATTCATATCCGGCCCTCTTCAAATTCCAAGTGAACAGACACAGGGTTGACTTGAAGGACAATACATTGTGTTTGTGTTGGTGTTTTTAAGCATATTACTGTACTATACTGCAGTGCAGTAGCCCAGCTGGAGAAGGAGTTTATAGATCTAATAAAGATTGTTAGATGCTTCTCAGCCATAGTGGGGACCGGAGAAAATGTCCTCAAATACATTATTATCTGAAATGTGTGTGAGGGTGTGTGTAAGAGAAGCTTCTAGAATAGAAGCACACATAGGTTGATCTTAAACGTGTTTTGGATTGGTGAGGTCAAATCCTAGATGATCAGTTTTACTGTTTGAACCGTCATCCCAATGAAAGAAAAAAAAACTAAAAACAGACTATATGAATTCACATGTCTATTGATAATGTATTTATGGACTTGTGGATGTTGTCATTATTACTTCTATCTGTTTGTTTTACTGAGTCCCGAGATAAATTATTCTGTTTCACTCTCTCCCTTTGACAGCAGTGTGGAAGCAACATTAGTACACAATAATAATCATAAATCTAGTAAATAATAAAAGTGTTTTTAATTTCATTAAAGTAAATAAGAATAGTTAAAGAGAAATGTATTTAGTCATCTGTTTGACTAATTACTCATTATTTTAATAAATTATTAACTCATCTATTATTTTAGTTTGGCTGTTTAGTTTGATGCCTCTTCAGTAACTGTTTCCCCTGGTCCAACGTGAATGTCATGTTTGACCAGGGGAAAGAGTAATTGAAAGAAGCGTCCTAATTGGTCATTATTTAGACTTCATGGTGAGCTGTTATCTGATTGGCTGGCAGGGCACTGACTGTAATCCTACTAGTTTAGGGAGTGTTTGAGTTGGATTTCACGGTCGCCATGCATGGCTGCTCCCTCTCCTTCCTCTGTGTGTGTGTGTGTGTGTGTGTGTGTGTGTGTGTGTGTGTCTGTGTGTGTGTGTGTGTGTGTGTGTGAGAGTGTGTGTGTGTGTGTGTGGTAAGAGTGTTCGGCGCATTTGTGACCGTGTCGGTGGGCAAGCATGCACATTAATGTGTGTGTGTGTGTGTGTGTGCGTGCGTGCATCCATGTGTGTGTGTGCAAGTGTGATTGCCCAAGCATGTGTGTGTGTGTGTGTGGGGGTGTGGGGGTGGAGAATCAGCTGGATCCACAGACAGCCTGAATACAGAGCAGCGTCCAAATCCCCCAGCATGCAAATTAAAAACTCAACAATAAATGAGAGGAAGAGAAACAAGGTGGACATGCACGCTTTACAACCCCCTCTAACCCCTCCCCCCTCTCTCGTTCTCTCTCCCCCCTCATCTCTCTCCCTCTCTTAACACTCCCTTCTGCGCTTTCTCTCCCCCTCTTTAACACCCCCTCTCTCTCTTTCACTCTATCTCCTCTCTCGCACTCGCACCACCTATCTCTTTCCCGCTCGCTCTCTCTTTCCCTCACTCTCCTGCTTTCTCTTCCTTTCCCTCACTCTCTAACGCTCTCTATCACTCTCTCTCTCACACACTTCTAACTCCTCCTAAAAAACCTAACTGCGGTACTTGTGTGTGTGTGTGTGTGTGTGTGTGTGTAATCCTGAGGACCTGGAGGTGCTGCCGCTCACTGGCCACAAGATTACAGCACTATTCTGGCACCTTGCCAACACACACACATGCACACACACACACACGTACAACACGTTGTAATATGCCAGCACACACTTTGTTCCTGTTACACTTTACATGCTGGTCTTTCGTACGTTCACACACGTTCTCTACGTTTGCTGGCTTTATGTTTAATAATGTCGTAGTTGTGGGATCCAACTTGAGTTCAGCTAACACTCCCCTATCTCACCGAGACATTCTGAGGTCTTTAACAAGCCAAATGTTGTTGCAATAGTGAGTGCACCTGTATATAACCGCTTGTAACTTAAAACTAACCTTTAACTTCTAATTTAGAGAGGTGAACCACCTATATTATGTCACATGTGTACTCCTGAACACACACACACACACACACACACACACACACACACACCCACACACACACACCCCCACACACACACACACACCCCCACACACACACACACACACACCCACACACACACTTAGTGATAGCTCATCTGCTCACTGGTCTAAACTAGCAAGGAGCTGTATTTTACATTGTAATTTGTTGTTTATTTATGTAAGTAGTAGTTAGTACAGTGAGGTAGTACAATTAATAAGTAATTATCATGGCAAACATTAGCTGGATACTTTGGCCTTAAACAAAATTTATAATTTATACAGTTAATCCATTAATAAATGTTATAAATCAATTGTTATAGGAATATTTCAAAGACAAGTAAGTGAATAATTTACTACATTATTTTGTTAATAAATGTAATATAACTTATTATTATAATTATTATAATAAATTATTATAGGAATATTTCAGACAAAATTATATTCATAAATCATTGATTGAATGACTAATAAATAAATAATAATAATAATAATAATAATATAATAATTGTACTTATGTTGTCAATAAATATATATGAATTAATTCAAAGATCTTGATGAGACATCACACTGCAGTAAGGCATTAATAACATGCTATGCTAATAACCCATAAATGAATTAATATATTTAATTTAAAATATAATAATATATGCTTGCATTTAAATGAATTTGCCATCTGCCAAATACATTTTTATGAGAATGAAAATATATTATATTTTGCATTGGATTCATATCCATGACCTAATCGATTTTCATAATAGATTAGGCATCCATGCTCAATGTTTGTGGAACTATTAGAAATTTGACCAGAATCGTGTCTCCAACTAACCCACCCACGATTTGTGTTTGTGAGAGTGTGTGTGTGTGGGTGGGTGGGTGTTTGTGTATGTGTGTGCACGTGTCTGTGTTGAGTTAGCTTTTTTTCCCAGGGCTACTTTGTTCCAAATTAGTTTTTCACATAATTAATTTGTAAAATATATAAAATAACAACTGACCTCAGCTTTTGCCCACTAAAAATACATCCCAGGTGTAGCGAACATCAAACTCTGTTTTTCTGACTTCTTAGTTAATCATTATTTAAGTATTTTTTATCTATTCTTACACAAAGCCGCAATCCTTACTCTCCACTTAATTCCATGGGACTTAACTGAATAACTGCAAATGTCCAATAACTATATTAAAACTGTCTTGTTGCCATGTAGTATTCAGTCATACATTAATAATAACTTAATTTTAAATGTTGAAATCATCCTTTTTGTTTATTTTCCTTATTTTGTATTTCTTTCTGACAAATTCAATCCTTCCCCATCACTTCTTCATATTTCTCTCCTGCTTTGTCTTGATTGCATAAAAATGTATTTTATTGTCTCTTAATCATCCTTAAAAAAAAAAGAAACGTGGCCCCTGCTGATGTCACTATGAAAGGCTTTTGTGTTTGATGGATGCCTCATAGAAATAAACCTGCCTGGCCTGTAAACATAGTTTGGCCGTCCCATACATTTAATAACCCTCTCTCTCTCTCTTTTCCCCCTCTCTCCGCCGATGTCTCTCGTCCTCAGGGCTGGCTGTGCGAGCTGCTGCGCTGGAAGGAGGAGCCGTCCCCGGAGAACCGCACGCTGTGGGAGAACCTGTCCATGATCCGCCGCTTCCTCAGCCTGGCGCAGGGGGAGCGCGACGCCATCTACGAGCAGGAGAGCACCGCTGGCCAGCAGCAGCAGCAGCAGCAGCACCACGCGGAGAGGCCCCCACACATGATCCACGTGTCCACGGACCCCCTGCAGGTGAGACTTCCCCGCCGGGACCGCCTTGAGACCCATCATCTTGTACCACCATCACATCCTTGATGATGATGATGGTGATGATGATGATGATGATGATGATGATGATGATGATGAGAATCTTTTATTTATTTGACCTTTATTTATACAGCTTAGTCTCATTGGGGCTAAGCACCTCTTTCCCAAGACCTTTACACTTACAATACTGTACTGCACCAACAGTGCTGACAATATGGGCAAATACAACGCTTACTACAATGAACAGGGC
>JACYXH010000826.1:4545223-4557723 GCA_026745465.1 Lota lota
CACACACACTCATACACACACACACGCACAGACTGCGACAGTCAAGTTTTATTAAAAACAGCTTATGGACTTCATTTAAGATTGTAAACTTGACAGGCGACATGTTACACACACACACACCCACACTGGAGAGCCCATTCCAGACTCAGTAATACGCAGAGTATTGCTTTTTGGATTTTGTAAACTTGTATTATTCACTGTATAGACTGATGCATCATTTAAGTAATCTGCACAAAAGATTATTCCATGTATGTTGCCGTGGATATTTGCTGACTGCACTTGATGTCTGTTTAATTTTACACTGAATTCATTAGTTTTTGTTTTATTTTAGTTTTTTGGAACTACTGATTATATTTAGTAATAATAATGAAAAAACGATTCCCCTGGAGTTTGCTAGAACTTTGATAGGTGTTTTACGTAAGTGATGTTGAAGTGTTTTTTTGTTTTGTTTTTAACTAGCATTTGAATCATGGACCAAGTGGTTGACAATGCCTTAATCACAAGGTGCAGCGTCGAAAACCTGCTGGCAAATTAGCGAATTAAAAAAGATAAACAACGAGAAAGTGATTGAACTTTGAACCCTCAGGCAAACCTGGCCAGGTGAGTCTCTGAGAGCAGCTCAGTCGCAGAACAATATTATTTGTTAGGGAAGAAATATAAATATATATATAGACATATATTGTAACTGTAAAAAATAATACAGTTTTAAAGAAACTATGCCAACTAATGCCTTGTAGTATATGGCACTGCCGATGTTCGGATTATTTTGTGAAAAACCTTTGTCACTGTAACTTTCTGCATCGCCAGTTAGAAATGTGAAATAAAAAAACGTTTTTTGTTCACCTTCATTATTTATTTAAAGTTCATGCAGTGTTGCTGATGTAATTACTTTTTTTTCTGACTTGTTACGTTACACAACGCTTTTTAAAGATGTTTTAATTTCACCAATATTTTTTTTCTATTTATAAGTGTGATTTTTAAATGGGCAGTAAAAACAAAGTGTCTTAACGTTTTAAGTGGAGAAAATGTGCTTTAAAGGTTGCCTATGAAAACAGTGCTGTATGTCGAGCAACTCATGCTACACGCTTCACAATTAATGTTGTATGCAATTTTTACTATCATGCAAATAAGCTTAGGTAAGCGACTAACCTATAGGACACCATAGAGAGAAAAAAACATATGCAATCTGTGTGAAAAATCGATGTCTGCGATGTGTCTTCCTTTTTGGTTAACAATCTGATTTAAAATCTATTCCTGTATAAATATTCTGTATAAAATGTGTTTTCTTTTTTCTTTTCTTTTTTATGAGTTTAAGAACACCAGTTATTTTGTTACGACAGTTTTTTAAGTGTTCCCGGACTCATTTATGCAGGAGCACTCAAACTGCGAGTGGTGATTTGATTGTTAATTACACAATTTAAAATGTTTGTATTGTATCACAGAAAATCTTTGGCATTAACTGAACCACAGTCTTTTAGACAGCAGGCGTTCACCTTACTGGAAGAAGAGAAAATACAAAATGGACGCCCCGTTGTTTTGCAAAGTAATGCTAAGAGAGCGAGGTTCAATCCAGTAACGGAGTCATTGAAATGCAATCACTGGACACACGTGTATTTGTAATAACTGTAAATACCACATCTAATAAATCATTAATTGTTTATTGTAAACACTCGTGGAAGTTTGTAATAAGCGTTTACTGTTGACAAAGAAACCTTAGTTTTGACAGCTTTCTGACTGACATCAGCATTCAGAGAGCTCAATTAAGCCCTGTCTCCCTGCGCTGTCGTGTGTGTGTGAGTGTGTGTTTGTGTGTACACGTACACACCTGTGAAATCTGAAATAAATAAGCTGTAGGCGAACATCTGTAATAGAGCAGCGAAGGTGTCCACCGGGAGTTCGGGTGTAAAACAGCAACAGAGTCCTGGCCCCACCCCCCAGGGAATATGTGGCCCGGGGTTAGGGTTAGGGTTAGGGGGAGGGGGGGGGGGGGGGGGGGGGGGGTTGTGGCCTCTGGGGGAAAGGGCAAAATTACGCTGACCTGTTGACACCTTGCTAAGTGTTGCCAGTCAGTTCAGGCTTTTGCTCTTTTCCCAAATAAATACAAATCCAGTGTTGCTTTGTTTTTTTTTTGCTTTTAAACATGGCAAAATATCGCAATTGTGGCTATGACGCAGATATGTTCAATACACTCTACATGCTTAGAAATATGTCCTGGAAGAAAAGGTAGGTAAAGTAAGATGTAAACAGTTGGATATTCTAGAAAATGCATATACTGCTCAAAAAAATAAAGGGAACACTTAAACAACACAATGTAACTCCAAGTGTTCCCTTTATTTTTTTGAGCAGTATATATATATACATATATATATGTATATATATATATATATGTATATATATATATATATATATATATACATATTACCGTTAAAGGCATATCAGCCAGAATTGTAGATCATTTGAAAAAACCTTTGTTTTTAATAATCACAGTTCTGTGATAAATATAACTATTGCCATTAGAGAATAAAGATGGACAATTTTATCATATTATTATTTAACAATTATAAATAACAATCTGTAATCTCAGATGAATCCCTGCCCTCATTACTCTGAATAACCAAATCTCTGTTGGCCTCCTTGCAAATAATTATCAGATTATATATCAAGTTTCTTCAAAACAATTCTCCATCTGACACTCTCTTGTTACTGTGGCGTGGTGCTTTGTTACTCTTTTCTATGAAGACCTTATGCTCTTCCTATAACTCACGTTCAATGTTCTAAGTATAATCACACTACCGTTTATTTAATCTCTATCTCAATGAGTTGTGTTTGATGAGTTTAGTTTAGTATTTGAATGGCTAATCAACATTCCCCCTCTGGTGGTAAAGAAGAGGTCCTTTAGCCTCTCAACAAACTAGTGCTGTACTTACACCTAGTAAGTTAAAGTATGTTTACTGCAGTCAAGTGCGTTGGTACAGTATACTTGTTCTTAGGGGCCTGTGGGGGGGATTTAAGGTCCGGTGAGGATGTTTCTGTACCATTGGGCTCCAGATAAACAGGTTTATGGTCAAGGTTAGGGTTAATAAGGTCATGGTTAGGGTAAGTACAGTTAGGGGTCAGGGCTAGTAAAGTTAGGGTTAGTAAGGTTATGGTTAGGGTCAGTAGAGTTAGGGGTCAGCGTTATAGTCAGGGTTAGTAAGGTCATGGTAAGGGTTAGGGGTCAGTCACAAGTGTTAGTAGGGTAAGGCTTAGCAAAGTCATAGTTGTTAGGGTGGGTGTTTCCCAACCTTGGGATCATGAGCCAACACGTGGTCACCTGATATGAATATTGGGTCGTGGCAGATTCCTGATTTATAACCTATAGCTATTTGATGGTGCATTTTTAATAATGTAAATAACTACAACCAGACTACCTAATGAATTGTACCTGCAAGCTAAACTTGTACTTACTACTTAGTGTGGCGCGATATGCATATGTACACTGGGACATTGCTATTACCGGCAGATGTTGATAGGGTTAATACGATGTGTGGGGAAGCAGATACAAGTTAAATACAATGGGGGGGGGGGGGGGGGGGGGGGGGGGTAATAGTATGACATCATGAATCACATTCGAGGGCTACCTCTACTATAATAAACATGTGAAAAACATTAAATTAAATAGACTGCAGGTCACATGTAATTTCAGACCTAAAAAAGGTAGCCTGACATCGCCAGACCAATTCGCAATTACATATTTGTCTGGAACCTCTCAGTTCATTTTTGATTTCCTCTGCATGCAATTGGATAGACCTACAACCAATCAGACCAACGAAACGTGACACATTGGCGGCAGCCATCTTGGTTGTTTGGTTGCTTGGTTGCCTCAGCGATGCTCACATAGGGCGATTATTTGTACAGCCATCGTATTAAGCCTGCTCCATATAAGATGAACGGTTGTGATTGGCCCGACCCAGGCCAGGTCTGCTGGAGATCTGTCTGAACAAATGGGGGGGTGGACGCATATGCCAGAAGAAATAATACATGAGCTCGCAGATTTGCTGGTTCCCAGGCCAAAAAAGGTCACAGGCCCCAAAAAGGTTGGGAACTACTGATACGGTTAGGGTTTATGGTGATTAGGGGTCAGGGGTTAGGGGTTAGGGTTTGCTGCTAGTACCCAGTGGGTCTGTACATCCAGATATATCCCGGAGGCCTATAGTCCTCCAATCGTGGCGCTGTTACCACGAGCCCTCGGGACTCGACAGTAAATCAAACTGGGAATGTGGCAGAGGGCCTAATAAAGTTATTGTAATGATAGCGATCTTGGCATAATCCACCCAGCGCAAATCTGGACGTTCTGCACTCGCCTCTGCCGAGACGCCTGGCGCTGCCAAACATTTTCACAAATATGTTTTTGTTCACGGCGTCCATATGTGGAGGAGAGGGAAACAGAAGGTTAGGGTGTGAACATTAATACCAGGGAAATGACTGCCCCTCCCCCCCCTCAGTCTATAAGAGACCGGATTAAACATGAAGAACAAAACTAAGACTGGCTTTCTGATCAGCGTTCATTCATACACACTTTGTGTTAATGTATATTGTGATCCGTGAGAGGAGCAGGATGTGGCCTTGTTTTAACATAATTAATGTGTAATCATCGGTAAACTACCAACAAAGCTTTCAATTGGATGATGAGGGCCACCAATGCTAAGAATGTATGTATGATAAGTATGTGTATCTGTGACAGGTGGTGGTTGATGTGTGTGTGCATATATTTGTTGATATGTTTGATTATAGTACATGTTATATTGTTCGAGCTGTGCCATGTTTGTTAAAACCACTGGCTGAACTTTTTTTGTTCCACAACACCTGTAATCACCTGTGGCTGGCAGGTGAAACATGTGATCCAATGAAGCTGTGATGTCACATCAGGGTGAAGGGCTTCTCTGTCCTTGGCCCTCCTACCCGGTCAGCTTCCAGATACTGAATTCCAACCTCTGGTTTAATATGTCTGGTTGGAGTCCGGACTCATGAGGCACCCTAGAAAGCCGTTGTCCTGTATCTGTTTTCAAAGTTTTCAGTGTTTTCTCTAAGTCAGCATATAAACCCATATAAGTAATTTAATTAAACAATTGTATAATTAATGATTACTGGATCTACATTGATACAGATCTACAATCCAACAACCTAGAATATTTAAGACATATTGCAAACAAGAAACTCTTCCAGTTTTTTTTGGTTGTTGTTGCATTTACATATTTATTCATTCTAAAATCATATCTGATAAAAGTGCAATTAAAATAGACAATCTAATTTCAACATGCAATAGTGAAGATATGGCTACTTCTGGTTTCAAGACCTTATTAAACAGTTTGAATTAGAAAATACACTTTGTAGATTATGTTTGTACCTAGAAGCTTAACAAGTGTTGCCTTCATCAAAGGTTAGTCTTTGTGTTTAATGTTACCCAGTTTAACCTTTAGGTTTTCAATTCTTATTTTAATTAGGTCTTTTATCAACTTTAATGAAAAATAACGAACATAGTTTAACTTTTTCATTTGTCAGCCATGAAGGGGGTCATGTGAAATTAAATATATTGTCATTGTCACAATTACACGAAAGCGCAGTTGTATATTCCCCACTTGGAAGGAAGCCTAATGTTATTTATAATGAATTATTAATCCTATAGAAAAATGCTAATATATGCATTAGGCCGACATATATTGTTTTTGAGGAAAAATGAGTCTTCCTTTATTAATTTATTGCACATTTTATTTTGTTTTATTTTATTTTCAATAGCCTACATTAGATCTCAATCTTGTCAAATATAAACAGTTTAAACATGCCAACTGTTCCTGTGTCTATTTTGGTGGTCGGGAATCGCAAAATTATGTGCAGGACATGAACTTGTGTGTTTGTGGAGTCTAAAAAGTATTCTCCAGGAATTTGGCCAAAGCATCCTCTTGTGGATTGAAGTACCATTGAACTCAATCCCCTTTTCTAAATCTGTCTCCTCTTGATCATTTTAAAGTAATAACTCATCGCCCAACAAACCCACTCAACAGATGCCACTTGTACATTGACCAAAACAAACTGAACAGGCCACCGATGCGTGGTTGTTTCCAAAGCCTTTCGGGCTGATATTAGGGTTGAAACTTAAAGTGCCACTCTACAAAAGCTGATTCAGCTGCATCATCAATGTTAATGGATAAATCTGGCAAACCACCCCAATTGTGCTTTTTAATTATGTTATCAACCAAGACAGTGGCGCGTTGTAATTGTACTCAGAGCGAAACAGATATAGACCACTTTGAAATGCACTCGTGTTTCCTGAAGTATAAATAATTAAAATCAACTAAGTAAATAAGAAATTTTCAATGAATGAAAAGTGGGGAGAAATAGGGTGTATGTGTGCGTGCATGTGTGTGTAGCTGTGTGTGTTGCATGTGTTACAGAACACAAGCCCATTTATAACAGCAGCTACTCATCCATTCACGGTCTGAGTTCTACCGGAACCAACAGTGAGTGACTGAAATCCAAAGGAAGATTTCAACCAATTAGGCAATTACGATTCTGTGGCATCCAAGTAGTAAACCATGTTAAACAAGTAGACTGCTGCAATAACGCAGTCTATCACTTCTATTTCTATCAAAGTAAAATGTGAAAAGTCAGAATACATGCAGACGGTCTACTCTTCTTCTAAACAATTGAAATTATTGAGAATCAAACAGTGTAACATTTTGTGATCCTCCACTGAAACATTTAAAAAAATATCTATGAGCCCATGAAACTGGAATCACTATTCTACACCTTCAGACCACCGGTTCATTTTAATGACCAGTGTCAGTCTCCTCTATGTGCAGAATGTGCAATGACCAGAGGGTTGCTAGTTCAAACCCCAGTCTTGGCTGGCATTGATACAAGCCTTACAAGCCGGTCCCATCAAACGCGTGGTCTTGCGGCTGGCAACGCCTCCCATTCACTTTGCATTGGACGTGTTATAGTGTGGGGCAAGGGATTGTGGGAACGCTCGCGTGCGGGCGGGGGAGGCGCAGGACAAGTGTTGAGCTGCGTTCCAAATCGCATACTTCTTATATTTACTTGTATTATGTACTGCAGCTACCCTAACAAAGTATGTATTGTTACACACAGTATGCATACAATTGGGACGTACTACAGGGGATTTAACTGATTAGCGCACCCATTGACTTTTGCGGGCTCAGTCGACGTAACGTATCTTCTGCTGCACAGAGGATTGTGGGGCAGATCAGCCAAAAAGCGTGCTGGCTTGCATACTGCGAAATGCGACCGGATGTAGTACAACATCCTGGTAATTTTGGCATACTGCATTTTCCATACTATGTATTGGGATCATTTCCTGGTTTTAAGCACTTCCATCGACAAAGTGGTAAACTCCCACAACTACAAACTAGAGTGGGTGTGGGGCGATGCCACGTGTTGTCAATTCCGAGACCACGCGTTTGGTGGGGCCGGCCGGTTAATGAGTTCGCAGTCATGACCTGAACGTTGTTGCTTTTCGCTGAGTGAACGAGAATCTTTAATTGTAAAATACTCTAGGTGACCTGCAAGCAATCATAATGGGTGTTGAGGGGAGGAGACAACCAAAACACATCCTTAGTTGGCTTCGTCTTTGAGCTTGAGGGGCCTCCTTCGCTGAGAGCCCCCCTCCCCTCCTTGGATCCTAACGACCAGGGGGCAGATGGACAATGGCAGAACGCGCCGTAATACGGCACGCATAGAAATGTTCAACTCGCTGTAAACACAAGCACACACTCTCCCGTTCTGGGTGTTGAGTGTGTCACCTGACTGTTGCACCCCAGCCACCCCTCCCGTCCAATAGCGTGGTAGCACTATGTAATGAGGCAAGGGGGGGGGGGGGGGGGGGGGGGGTCAGCTTCCAAAGATTTATGCCACTCTTTGATTGGTGGGGCCTGGTTGTGCTCGCTTGTGGGATTTCTTTGTCGCTTTCTGTCACATTAAAATGATGGATGCGTGTTCTGTGGCGGTGGCCATCTTGGAAGACACTTTGGGTTTATTTGCTAAGATGGCGAGTACAGGTTGTAAGAGACAGGCCCCAATCACTGTGCCTCCCTTGTTTTGTTTCTGTAAGGAAGATGGAGAGAGTCTGGAGATAATGGGGTGGTGATGGGGGAGGTGTTGGAGAGGTAGAACCAGTTGGATTGCCTTAACAGCTGTGCCGGGATGAATAACTCGTTAGCTGTGTGCATTTTAAGTCATCAAATGCCCCACCTCCTCACCTAACCCTCAATTACAACAAGGACAGGAGGGAGGTGCTAATTAAAGTGATAAAGAGAAGGAATCTTATCAAATCTTGTGCTTTCTTTAAAGGTATGGTGGTGGCGTTGATGGTGAGTGGGTGACGGTTGTTGAGGTGTGTGTTTATGTGTGTGTGTGTGTGTGTGTGGGGGGGGGGGGGGGGGTAGGGTGGGGGGGTAGGGGACGGTGGGGTGGAATGCAGAATAAAACCAACAGAAACATCTGTGGGAAGGTGCATTGTTTTTGCATTTAATTAATCAAGCCTTCTCTTTGACTGTAACTGTAGCCAATGGATGCCAAGGAACGATGTTTAGTGCCACATATTTGTCAGAAAGGACTTTAAGGATGTTAAATCTTGTACTACCGTTTGTCCAGATAGCTGCTACCTTCAAAGGTAACAAACCTTCTGAGGTCCACCTCAGCCTGATGTTAAGTTAACATTCTGAACTGAAGCACTGATGGAAAACCCCAGCCTAGGCCAGAGGTTCAGAAAATGTAATGATCAAATATACTTTTAGTTTCTCAGATGTTTTTTAGTTGTTTTTTTTTGCTTTGTTTCAGAAACTACATCATTTGTTTGAGTTTCTGATAGCTACAAAATCAGTTGACAACACAGCCCCTTGGCCAGTATCAATGTATATCTAACTGGCTGAATATATACAAATGATCAGATTTTAATGATCAGAAATGTTTACTTTAGAAAAGTTGAATTAAACACTTTTTTTATTGGTCAAATTAAGAAATACTTTCATATGACTACTTTCTACTGACATCAAAACATTGGCTAGACACACACCAAGAAACATGTAAACACTAAAATACTGCAGTTATGTTGAAATAAATCTGCAGGGTTATTGATTTTTAATGTATAGCTTCACATAAAAAGTGGCATTATGTATAATATCAAAAGTAAACTCAAACTACAATTACATTTTAAAGACAAAAAGACATGACTCATGACCCATTCGTCATGGGTCAGTTCATATGCCTGTATTTCTCTATTGTGTTGCCCTGGTCATTTGTACAGCACACACAACAATGGGACCACTCATTCACACTATTCACCTAATACCCCCACCAAGTTGACCTCAGCATGGCGTTCATACATATTTTCACAGCATTTAAAATCAGCCAATAATAATCTGAGTGGTGCAGCCTTTTGTGCCACAGGACTTCCTGCTATTGAAAGTGTTGATGAATTATAATTCTCCCAAATCAGAACAGCCTGCTGCCCTCTTTCCATCACCTAGCCAGATCCAATGAATTATCTTAAAATAGCAACATTTGACCCTATGACCGGGCCCCGAACTGTCTTTCGGCTTCCCACACTCGCAAAGACTGTCTCTTTATTTATATTTTTGGAAAACAGTGACTAACCAAATCTAATTAGAACATTAGTCATGTGTTGCCTAGCTAACATTTGTCATCTAATATGTGACTTTGCCAGCAATAATCATATGATCTCAAATGTAATCTATAACCTAGCAAGAGCTGGCCAACTAATCTCAAATGTAATATGTTACCTAGTTTGCGTTAGCCATCTAATGTGTCAACTAGCTGCCGTTGGCTATCTCATTTTAATTGTAATCTGTAACCCAGCTATCTTTAGTTGACACATACGAAAAGCTCTTTCAGTGTTCAATATCTTGTTGAAGTAGGACCTCTCACACACACTTCATCATGTTCATAATGTTGAGCAGAACCCTTAATGGTCATCTGAATTAGCCTTGTATCGTTCATATGTAAAAGTATTCTATACGTGTTTAATTCATGGCTGCAGTGAGCTTAATTGCCTTGAGAGAGTGGGCTCATCCAGATTAAATGTATTCTGCTCATAATCAGAAATGTACAACTTTAGTATCTCAGACACCTTCTAAACAAAACCAGAGAAGAAGATGAACTGGCGGTGTGTGTGTGTGTGTGTGTGTGTATTAATGTGTGTCTGTTCGCGTGTTTGTGTGCTTGCGCATGTGCATGTTCATGCTTGTGAGTGTGAATTTTAATTGTACTCACAGCAACACAAACGCAGACTACTTTGACACACACTGGTGTTCCCTGAGGTATACAATTTTTAAATCCATAAATAAGAAAGTTTCCATAAATGAGGAGTAGGGTGGTGGCAACGCTATTTCCAAATGAAGAGAGAGAGGGAGATAGCGAGACAGTGAAGGAGAGAGAGGGATACAGAGAGAGAGAGAGGGAGAAAGAGAGGGAGATAGCGAGACAGTGAAGGAGAGAGAGGGATACAGAGAGAGAGAGAGGGAGAAAGAGAGAAAGAGAGAAAAAGAGAGAGAGAAAGGGGGGGGGGGACCAAGGGACTGTATTCCCTGAAGGTGGTTTATTATTCTATGTTAAAGTGAAACACAAGGGGGAGGAGAGGGGAGGGGAGGGAGGGAGGGAGGGAGGGAGGGGGAGGCAGCGGAGCGTCAGTTGCTCTTTGAAGACATTAAGAAGCTGAATGCACAACAACGACCAGATGTTCTAACATGTCTTATTCATGCACCCCCCATCATGTTTCCTATGTCCACGCCATGCACACATACACACACACACACACACACATACACACACATAGACACACACACACACACATGCAAACACACACACACACACATACACACACACACACACTAAGTGAAAACAGTGAGGATGTAGCTTGTGTTGAGTTTAAAAGGTAGAGATGTGTGTGTCTGTGTGTCTGTGTGTGTGTGCGTGTTTGTGTGTGTATATGTATGCATATTCAGTGTATGTTTCTACTTGTCTTTAAATGTGTGGCTAGTTACAGACACATACACACCTGTAAGTGTATGTGTCTGTAACTAGCCACACATGTATGTGCCTGTGTTTACATATATTTAACTGTACATATATGAAAATGTAGCAGGTGTAATTATATATTCCTATGAATGTTCATCATCCTCTAGTCTTTATGTGAATTTGTATTTATATGTGTCGTTTATGTATCCATACATGTTTTGCCGTTTTGGTGTGTGTGTGCGTGTGTGTGCACGTGTGTGTGTGTGTGTGTGTGTGTGTGCGTGTGTTCACGCGTGTGTGTGTGTGGGGGGGGTGTGTGCGTGTGTTTGTGTGCGTGTGTATGCGTGTGTGTGTGTGTATGTGTGTGTGTGTGCATATGTGTGTGAATGCCTGCGTGTGAGCATCTATGTGCGTGTGTCTGTGGTCTTGTTTTGTGGGCCAGTGTTAGGATGGGTAGCCATTTAGCAGCCCTCAAACTGCTCATGTGTTTTATGGAGGACTCACCAGCCAGCAGCCGAGTCCACTACCGTACAGACAGTAAACAGCAGGTTTAGAGGTCATCCTGCATCAATACTATCCTAAACAGTAGGCTCTACACTCAACAGATACACATGTGTATACTCATGGGTTACTCAGGCTATGTACACATCCTATTTAATCCTTCTAAACATCCTATTCATTCTGTATACTATATGCTATATATTCATGGCTATGTAGTATGGACCCGGCGATATATTAATGCTGGCTCTTTATTGAGGTTATGCACTTAGTTGTGTGGTGAGGCAATATATGTATTCTATATACTATATGTAATATATGGGTAATTTGCAGAAGCTCCCATTCTACTTTCTTTGTCACGCCGTCCACTTCCACCACGTAGCGGGCGCTGGCTGCCACTTCTCCACGTGGCTCCCTGTTTACACACCTGCCATCAATCACCAATCTACGCATTCTATAACTACCCTGGATTTCCGAATAGCCGGGGCTAGTTCGTTGTCTACTAACCTCTCACTACCCTTCGCATTACCTGCCTGCTACCGACCCCCTGCCTGCCTGACTACCCGCCTGTTGCCGAGCCCTTGCCTGCCTGACCACCTGCCTGCCGCCAAACCCTTGCCTGCCTGACCACGATTTGCCTAGCCCCTGCTTGCTTACTACGCCTCCAATAAACACCCTTGAACCTTCCCGCCATTTCTGCCTCTTTGTGTCGTGCGTTTGGGTCCCTCGTCCTGTACTCCTAAACATTCTTATACTATATAGTCCATATTTCTATCTATACTGTATACTACTGGCTGTATATACTCCTCATAGTCCTAATTCCTGTTTTTCCTTTTTATACACTAAACACTCAAGCTATAGCTAAACAATAGCAAGCTATTTATTTTCTCTTGACTACATATTATACTTTATACATAATTTATATATATTTATACATAATTCATATGTAATTTACTCCTATATATTCTCTA
>JACYXH010000826.1:4560223-4600223 GCA_026745465.1 Lota lota
ACACACACACAAACCTCACACACACACACATACACACATACAAACCTCACACATAGAGTTTATTGAAGTGAGTCTGAAAGAGAATGATGATGTTTCATTCACAGCCCTCTTGGCCTCAGGCGGGAGGTGTATCAGATCCTTAGTGTCACTTCCTCTCCTTCACCTTCCTCTTCCTCTCTGATAAGAACACTAGTGAGAGGCCATACAAGGTAGACTTTAGGTGAAGGCAACACAATCAGTCAATAGTTTGCAACTAAATATTAAAGAAACACCTTTTTAGTTTTGCTTTCTTCTCATCACTTAATGCGTAATTGTCAGTGTAATTTTACCTCTCGTGATTATTTACATTATTTTATAGTAAATTATTGTTATTATTGTGTGGTGCCCCTTGTTAAGCACTGAGTATTGCTGTTATAGATACAGTTTGATTGATTAAGTACAGATGACGCAACCACAGCGCTTAGAATGATACCGCCTTCACCTTTACCCCTTTATCGGCTGCAAGACGAATGGAGCCACCCGATTGGCCGACGATTCCCTCTTGACCAGGAAATAAACTAGAGTGCTTTTCCTAGGATCAGCAAGCTTGCTCCACAGCAGCCCTTTAATTAGAAGCCCATTTAACATCTCAGGTTGAATTCAGTGCTTTTTACCCCCTAGACGGTCTGCATTAGCTGGCCAGGTCGGGGGGAATCTCTTCCTTAAGTACCTAAGAGGTGGATGGTTATGTGGTGTGTGATGGGACTTGAACCAATGACCATCTCTGTGAATTGAATTCAGAGCAATTGATTACGTAACTCAGTGAGCTACACAGTCATATACTTTGCTAAAGCAATGATTAGTACAAAGTACACACAGTATACACAATGTATATTTTTTATGACTTTATCAGTACAATGATTTCTGCCCTAAATCTACTAAACTCAATATGCTTTTAATATTATATATATATTAATATATGTAGAAATTACTCGAATACTAGAAAAGTTGTGTATGTATGTGTGTGGGTGGGTGTGGGTGTGTGGGCGTATGTGTGGGTATTAATGTGCTTGTGTTTATTTGCGTGTGTCTATATATTTGTACGTGTGTGTGTTCATGTGTGTGTGTATGTGTGTGTGTCTGTTTGTGTATTATTTGTCACTATGTGTATGTTTGTATACCACTCATCTCCATCAGGTGAACTGAATAGTGAAGGAGCAGCAGCAGTATCTGATTCTCTCTCTGTGTCTCTCTCTGTCTCTGTCTCTCTCTCTCACTCTCTTTCTCTCTCTCACTCTT
Source organism: Lota lota (assembly GCA_026745465.1). Classification (NCBI taxonomy): domain Eukaryota; kingdom Metazoa; phylum Chordata; class Actinopteri; order Gadiformes; family Lotidae; genus Lota; species Lota lota. The sequence continues at coordinate 4,561,502 of JACYXH010000826.1, forward strand.
TCACTCTGTCTTTCTCTTTCTCTCTCTCTTTCTCTCTCTCTCTCAGTTGTTCTGCTAACTCTGATGTTGACAGGTTTAAACTGGCTGCTAAGTAAGACATGTTGAAGCCAGAGTAAATATTAATTTGGCTGCTGTTTACCTTCCTCACCCCTACCTGCATGATTGAGTGTCTCAAATAAGAGCCAGTGAGTTGATTCGCTACGTGACTAACGGGGCTTTCAGGATTAATAAGTCCCGGTGTTGGGGAGTCTTCTGAAAGAGTGAAACTATCTTTAAGGCGTCAGTGTGACCTCTGCCTACCATGTCTGACTGTATGTGTGTGTGTGTGTGTGTGTGTGTGTGTTAACATGCATGATTGTCTGTCCGTGTTTGCGTTATTTAATTTGTTCATGTATGTGAGTGTATGTTTGTGTATGTGTAATTGCATGTTGGTATTCTGCAGTATTGTGACAATGACATCTTATAGAGTGTCCATGTGCTGCAACAAAAATAATGTATTGATGTATTGTATTTCTGCTTCAACACTATCATTTTGTAATAATAATAATGTGTCATCATGAGGTAGTATTGTAACAATGCAATAATGGTGGTGTGGTGTGATGGTTCTATTATGCGTACTTTTTTCTTTTATTTATTTAACCTTTATTTAACCCTTGAGATTAAAATCTATTTTTCAAGGGAGACATGATAGGACACCAATAAAAGTACAAGGTTACAAAATAATAGAATAAAGCATGTCAAAACAGACATGAAACAACTGAAACATACAAAAAAATCTAGTTGAGGGCACTCCTCAGTTACACAGTTTTTTAATCAGAGCTTCGAACATCCTTAAGCTGTGTGTTCTGGAGGTTATTTCATGATCAGGTCGCAAAAGGTGAGAAAGCTGCTCTACCAAGTTCCAAGCAAAGCCTGGGTACCCGGTAGAGCAGCCATCTAGTGTAGCAAAAATCATAACAGCTGCTGGTGAGTGATAGGAAACTACACAGATATGAAGGGAGTTTGCCCAGTCTGGCTCTATGGTATTATCCACCATTAAGATATTGGACAAATACATAAAACAATTTTGTTCATGAAAAAACTCACATCATAACCTCCTCTTGAAATGTAGAATAGCATTCTTAAAGAGTAACTTCGGGATTTTTTAACCTAGACCATATTTTCCCATCATTTAGGATCCAAGGGACAAATTCTATTTTTTTTTTTTTTGGTATTGAGCGGAACACTGCAGCTGTAGCTCATAAAACAGGCTGCAATGTAATGCTTTGTGTCAATAGCTCCCCGGCAATGTATGTCTGCTAGAAGTGCTTGCTTTTGCCACTGATTAGCTCAGATTGTTATTATAAGTGTCTTACAACATTATGAAAAGGATCCCTACAAATAGCTTGTTGGGTGTACCTTATGCTTAAGCCGGTCTGTTGGTTATTGTGACCAAGTCCCGCTCAAGGAGAAGTTCCACTCTGAAATCTCACTCTCTGAAGAGTTTAATTGTTGCAGAAATTGTCCCTTTGGTCATTGCAATCTCAACCTTCCTTCATCCAAATGACTACACTTTTCTGTAGTCCAACACAACAAACTCTTGCCGGCACTCCTTGCTCTCACTCACGTTTCCACCATCCTCTTCTTTTAACAAATTAACCTTTTTTTAGAACTAGACTTCTCCTTGAGCAGCCTTGAGACTTGGTTAGACACAATAACAAACGAGCAAAAGGTGAAGACAAAAAGTAGTATTTCTCTGAAGGAATCCTTTCCATAAAATAACAATCTGACCCTGTGCGGGGCAAATACAGGCACTTTTAGAGGACGTACAATGACAGGGCACTATTGCCCCAAAGGATTTTATTGCAGCCTGAGCATTCTAATTTATTTTATTTATTTATATATATAGTTTCAAATTGACAGTTCTGGTCAAATGCTATCACAGTAGTCAGCATTCAGATGGCCATCTACTCTCCAACACAATGGAGGGTTTATGTTGCGGAGGTCATAACCTCGGCCAATGTAACAAAACCCATTGACGTTCATACAATGCCCTGCATCCCCAGAGAAAGAGACTAACAGCTCATATAGGGAAAGAGAGAGATTAACATACAGAGAGAGATAGAGGGAGAGAGAGAGCGAGACTAAAAGCTGACATAGGGAGAGAGAGAAAGAGACTAACAGCTCAAAATTATATATGAACCTCATATATATATATATATATATATAAAGAGAGAGAGAGAGAGAGAGAGAGAGATACTTACAGGTAATATATAGCAACCCAGTCTCACACCAAAATGTAGTAGTAGTAGATTCACAATAACGGCTCTAACATTGTTGAGATGCCTACGTTTTTTTTACCTATTCTTTTCTATAGGCCTGCGTCCATGTTACGTGACTGTCAAGTGACAAACAAGATGGCTGACATTTATTTTATTCTCGGTGGAAAATGCTATCTTCTGATATAGATTCTGCATTCAAATGGGTTTTGATAACATTTATAGGGTGAAATGTGTATTTTATTGTCATAATATTCATTCAGTGATTGTATATGATGTTTAGTTTGTGAAAATTCTTTCAGGTAAATTGTTGGAATACGTTTTCTATTGTTGCTATGGTGGTTGATATGGACGCTGCTATTGCTGAAAACCAAACATGGCTGACATTAATTTGATTCTCAGTGGAAAATGCAATATTAAGGTTGTTTCGGCATTAAAATGCATTTTGATAATAGTTCAAGTTAGAAATGTGCCTTTTATTGTCATAATCTTCGTTCAGTGACTGAATATGATGTTTAGTTGGTCAGTTAAACTGCTCTGCTTATTTGGGGTTTTGAGGGACTAGAATCGAGGTAGGCTATATTCTGTTTGAGAAACAACCATAATGACGTATTTTATTACTAAACATGTATTTCAAGCAATGTTTGTATCGTATATATCCATATGCACTTGTTTACGACCAATGACCATTATCTTATTTTCTGTAACATGTACGCATATATCCTGTATTTAATACATGAACATGAACATGTTATATTAACACAATATTCTGAAACACCCCCGAAAATATTGATTCTAGGTTCCTGTGATAGGAGCGGGACGCTGTGATGAGGAACAATGTATGTGTAATGTATGTGTTCACGTTGCTCACGAGTTTATGAGTTGTGTGTAAAGTGTAATTTACACAAACCTAGATGAGTATTTATCACCTTAATAGTGCACTTCAGTCATTTACTAATTTAAAGATAAATTATTTATCCGGCTTTTACGCCAAACCCCAGCGCACTCGTTGCCATAACGACGTTACGCGTGGCAGCTGAGCTGCCGTAAATGGTTTTGTTTTTGGCGTAAACTAGGTTCCTCTGGCTAGGGAATATACACATATTCTAAGGTGCCTTTTGAAGGCAACCCGCAGTTAAAACAGTTGAGTTTTAATTAATTAATTTATTTTGTAATCAACGTGATTCTTATTTATTTTTTTCACTGTCTGAGGTGCTAGTTATGTCACTCTGAGAGATGTGTTAGCACGGACAAATTTGGTAGTGACACAGCCGATAACCTATTCGTGAAAACAAAACACCAAGCTCATTGATTTAACGAGGCAGGATTACTTTACCCAATTAATCAATTGAGAGGTCATTCCTTATCCTGAGTGTGTATTATCTGTTGACTGAAATGCTCATTGCAAGCTTCCTATTTATGTATGGTGTACCCCTACTGTCCACAAGCAAACCCTTAGGCCCTCTTTTATATATATAAAAAAGACCCCATGTCTTTAACTCACTCCCAAGTGTACTAGACCCCTAGATCACCCACCAATTCCATCACTTCCGGTTGGGCTAGAGCCTCCAAACATATCATTATAGTAGAGTTGAATGCCTTTATTCATATAAAAGTGGTTGATAGGAGTACAACAGGTTTAATGTGCGACCACGGGAGCCTTGCTGTCACCCGTGCATACTAGACTCCTCCGTGTTCTCACACACTCAATAATGTGTTTGATCATTTAGATAATTCAGGTATATTCCACATTCCCTCTTTAGACATTAAACAACTATTAATCTGGTTCTCTATTCCTTATTCCTATAAATAGGCAGCTTGCCATGATCCTTGTACTCAACAACAGAAATAGGCAATACACACTGAGCATGAAGAATGAGCTCTCACACATGAGGGGGTCATTGCCTCGGCGGCACTCGGGGAGGCGCTGTTCTGTCTGGCGCACCTTAGGATATGTGTCTCTCTCCAAGCCAGCGGAACCTAGTTTACGACAAAAACAAAACAATTTACGTCAACTCTGCTGTCACATGGAACGTAGTCATGGCAACTAGTGCACTATAGTTTGTTGTAAAATCCGGTTTACTCATTTATCTTTAAATTAGTAAATGACTGAAGTGCTGTATTAAAGTGATAAATCCTCATCTGAGTTTGTGTAAATGAACATTTACATAGAATTAAGCAACGTGAACTGTGCTTACATTGTATGCATGTAGCTCGTCACAGCGTCCCGCTCCTATCGCAGGAACCAAGAATCAATATTTACGGGGTTGTTCAGAATATTGTGTTCATATAACATGTTTATGTTCATGTTTTAAATACAGGATATATGTGTGCAAGTTACAGAAAATTAAATAATGGCCATAGGTTGTCAACAACCTATATATATGTATATATATGATAACTGGGGGTGGGGGGGGGGGGGGGGGGGGTGGTGGGGGGGGGGGGGGGATTCTGAACAGAAATGTAGCTCATTGGCTCACATGTTGTGTAATAAAAAATGTAATTTAGGTTATTTCTTAAACAGAATATAGCATCCCCAATTCTAGTCCCTCAAAACCCCAAATAAGCATGAAAAACGCCACGAGCAGTTTAACTGACTAAACATATACAATCACTAAACGAAGATTATGACAATACAATAAACATTTCTAACTAGAACTGTTATCAAAACACATTTTAATGCCGAAACAACCTAATATTGCATTTTCCACTGAGAATCAAATGAATGTCAGCCATGTTTGGTTTACAGCGATAGCAGCATCCTTATCAACCACCCTAGCAGCGATATATAAAACCTTGTATTCCAACAATTGTCTGGCGATACCTGAACGAATTTTCATAAAATGAACAAAGTAAACATCATATACAATAACAGAATGAATATTCTGACAATAAAATGCACATTTCTGTCCAGAAATGTTATCAAAACCCATTTTAAATATTGCATTTTCCACAGAGAATAATATAAATGTCAGCCATCTTGTTTGTTTTTGCAGACAGAAACTTGACAGTAACGTGACATGGACGCAGGCCTATAGAAAAGAATAGCGTAGGCATCTCAACAATTAGAGCTGTTATTATGAAACTACGTTTTCCGCTGTGGACCAACATAGCTATATTACATTTTGGTGTGAGACTGGGTTCTATATAGAGACAGAGACTAACAGCTTGTATGGAGAGAGATAGAGTGAGAGATATTTACAGCTCATATATATAGACAGAGACTAACAGCTCACATAGAGAGCGAGACTAACCGCTTCCATATAGAGAGAGACTAACAGCTCATATAGAAAGAGACTAACGGCTCATATAAAAAGAGACTAACAGCTCACATAGAGAGAGAGACTAACAGCTCATATAGAGAGACTAACAGCTCATATAAAAAGAGACTAACAGCTCATATAAAAAGAGACTAACAGCTCACATAGAGAGAGAGACTAACAGCTCATATAGAGAGAGACTAACAGCTCCTATAAAAAGAGACTAACAGCTCACATAGAGAGAGAGACTAACAGCTCATATAGAGAGAGACTAACAGCTCATATAAAAAGAGACTAACAGCTCACAAAGAGAGAGAGACTAACAGCTCATATAGAGAGAGACTAACAGCTCATATTGTTGAGCTGAATCTCAAAACAGAGTCCAAGAACTACACTTCCCAGAGTGCACCAGCAGCAGCAAACCAGCTGCTGGTCACCTGATCAGTCATTTCACTGATTTAGAGCACCTGTGAAGGCATGGAGGTGCAGTCATTCAAAAGAGGAAGCTGCAGAGAAAAGACTCCAAGTTCACTCAGATTCAGTCCAAAGACGCCAATGGTAAAAGGCTTAAGTAACTTAATTTAAGTTATGTAGAGTGTTTATTTAAATGTTTAAATGAATTTAAGTTAATTAAAATATTAATTTTTTGTTCTGTCTTTAAAGGTTTACAACCTAATACTGGCTAATACTGGCAGATACTGGCTAATTTACTGGACAGACCAATCACCCAGAAGCAAACCAAAAATACAAAGATTGAGTCTGAAGTTTGAGTTGTCCCTGTGTCCTTTGGATATTGAAGCAAGAGTAGGACTTGACACATATAGAGAGACTAACAGCTCACATAGAGAGAGAGACTTAACAGCTCTTATAGAGAGAGGCTAACAGCTCATATATAGAGAGACTAACAGCTCACATAGAGAGAGAGACTTAACAGCTCATATAGAGAGAGGCTAACAGCTCATATATAGAGAGACTAACAGCTCACATAGAGAGAGACTAACAGCTCACATAGAGAGAGACTAACAGCTCACATAGAGAGAGACTAACAGCTCACATAGAGAGAGACTAACAGCTCATATATAGAGAGACTAACAGCTCATATATAGAGAGACTAACAGCTCACATAGAGAGAGAGACTTAACAGCTCATATAGAGAGAGGCTAACAGCTCGCAGAGAGAGAGACTTAACAGCTCATATAGAGAGAGGCTAACAGCTCATATAGAGAGAGACTAACAGCTCATATAGAGAGAGACTAACAGCTCATAGAGAGAGACTAACAGCTCATATTGAGAGAGACTAACAGCTCATAGAGAGACTAACAGCTCATATAGAGAGACTAACAGCTCATATAGAGAGAGGCTAACAGCTCACATATAGAGAGAGACTAACAGCTCATATATAGAGAGACTAACAGCTCATATATAGAAAGACTAACAGCTCACATAGAGAGAGACTAACAGCTCACATAGAGAGAGAGACTAACAGCTCATATAGAGAGAGACTAACAGCTCATAGAGAGAGACTAACAGCTCATATTGAGAGAGACTAACAGCTCACATAGAGAGAGAGACTAACAGCTCACATAGAGAGAGAGACTAACAGCTCATATAGAGAGAGACTAACAGCTCATATAGAGAGAGACTAACAGCTCATATAGAGAGAGACTAACAGCTCATAGAGAGAGACTAACAGCTCATATAGAGAGAGACTAACAGCTCATATAGAGAGAGACTAACAGCTCACAGAGAGAGACTAACAGCTCATATAGAAAGAGAGACTAACAGCTCATATAGAAAGAGAGACTAACAGCTCATATAGAGAGAGACTAACAGCTCATAGAGAGAGACTAACAGCTCATATAGAGAGAGACTAACAGCTCATATATAGAGAGACTAACAGCTCACATAGAGAGAGAGACTTAACAGCTCATATAGAGAGAGGCTAACAGCTCACAGAGAGAGACTAACAGCTCATATAGAGAGAGACTAACAGCTCATAGAGAGAGACTAACAGCTCATATTGAGAGAGACGAACAGCTCACATAGAGAGAGAGACTAACAGCTTCTAGAGAGACTAACAGCTCATTTATAGAGACTAACAGCTCACATAGAGAGAGAGACTAACAGCTCACATAGAGAGAGAGACTAACAGCTCATATAGAGAGAGGCTAACAGCTCACAGAGAGAGAGACTTAGCAGCTCATATAGAGAGAGGCTAACAGCTCATATAGAGAGAGACTAACAGCTCATATAGAGAGAGACTAACAGCTCATAGAGAGAGACTAACAGCTCATATAGAGAGAGACTAACAGCTCATATATAGAGAGACTAACAGCTCACATAGAGAGAGAGACTTAACAGCTCATATAGAGAGAGGCTAACAGCTCACAGAGAGAGACTAACAGCTCATATAGAGAGAGACTAACAGCTCACAGAGAGAGACTAACAGCTCATATTGAGAGAGACTAACAGCTCACATAGAGAGAGAGACTAACAGCTCATAGAGAGACTAACAGCTCATATATAGAGAGACTAACAGCTCACATAGAGAGAGAGACTAACAGCTCATAGAGAGAGAATAACAGCTCACATGGAGAGAGAGACTAACAGCTCATATACAGAGAGAGACTAACAGCTCATAGAGAGAGAATATCAGCTCACATATAGAGAGAGACTAACAGCTCATAGAGAGGCTAACAGCTCATATATAGAGAGAGAGACTAACAGCTCATGTAGAGAGACTAACAGCTCAATATGGAGAGAGAGGCTAACAGCTCATATAGAGAGAGAGACTAACACCTCATAGAGAGAGATTAACAGCTCAATATGGAAAGAGACAGCTCAGCTCAACAGAAAAGGTCTTATAATAATAATTAAATATAACATCTCAACCTTTAACATGAACGTTTTATGTTGTAGGTTATAAACACAACATATTTAATTTAATTATGAATAAAGAAAAAAATCTAAGTTTGTAAACCAAAACATTACTTGTTTGTTAATTGTTTTGTTTTTATTAATTCATTATTCCAACCGGAATACCATTTATACCTAAAGTTAAAGCAATACATCTATAGCTATCTAAGAAAAAGACGGTATCCTTTTAAACTATTCTAGTTAATAATATTCAGTTAATAATGAATGTGGTTATTTAAATTCTTTTTCATAGCTTTTCTCAAGGAACAGAGCAATTCTCAAGGTGCGGTTGTCCTTTTGATTTAAGTCATTCAAACACAAACCCAGAAATGTTGACCTGCAGAATGACATTTACAAAGACACCTTACAAAGTCCTTTAATCCCATTACTCACTGTGAACACACACACACACACACACACACACACACACACACACACACACACACACACACACACACACACACACACACAGGTTATATACACACATGCACAGCACACACATGCACACATGCTCACACACACAAACACACACTCACAATCTCCATCATTATCATCATATCCATGTGCACACACACCGAAAAACACACACACACACACACACTCATGACTGCGAGTGTATCTGGGGGTCTGCCGTCTGCGGTCTAGAAACCAGTGATCCTTGTTCTCTTCCTGACAATGAAATGAAACCTCAGCCAGCATCTTCTCATTCAGTCAGATTCAGAGCCATTTAGCCCAGATTGCTTTTAGTGTAATTTCATAAAGCCACTTTTTTTTTACTCCTCGATATCCCAACGGTGAAATGTGTGCCGAAGAGAGGACCCAGGTTAGCCTCTCCATCATTAGCAGTAATAATAACTGTAATAACAATAATGGCATTAAAAAAGCATTTCTTCCAACGCCCCTGCCCTCCCTGTCAGTGTGGTATACAGGAAGCGCTATGTTATTTATTAATACTTAAAGGAGAGAGACTTAGGAGTTAGTGCTATTATACCGGCGCGAGAGATGGGCAGCATATATTAGACGGAGAGCGCTGCGACTATTAAAGATGAAAGGCAAAACAAATGAGTAATTAAAGCAAATAGAAATGGAACAGTAGATTTTGATTTCCGATGCCGAGCGGCATCTGAACGGCATGAAATTATGTTGTTGTTGTTGTTGTTGTGGTTGTTGTTTTTTGAGTCACAGGTTGATATTTTGGTGTGTTTCTTTTTTGTCCGCGTACTACAGTCAAACATGACGAAAAAGAACTGAGCATGAAGGAGGAGAGGAAAAATGAAATGTAGCGAAAGAAGGAGAGAGAGAAACTAAAAGATGCCTGGCAAACTGAGAAATAATACAGAAACAGTAATAGACAGTGAGACGACATTAGTAAGAAGGGAAGAAAGAAGAGAGATATAGAGACATTGAAGAGTGTGACAGAGAGAGAGAACCATAACAAGAAAGAGACACGATAAAAGAGTCAAACGAAGGAATGTAGAAAATTTTGAAATAGGGGAAAGAGACAGAGGCACAGAAAGTAAAAGAGAGCAATAAGGGAAAGAGATATAAGGTGTGTGAGAATGACAGACAGACCCATAGAGAATGAGAGAGAGAGAGAAATGCAGAGAGACAGATAATGAAAGACAAAGAGAGACACAGAAAGATAGACGGAGAGACAGATGCACAGAGAGAGAGACAGACAGAGAGATAGAGGGAGCGACACACAGATAAAGAAAGACAAAGAGAGACAGAGGGCAAGGTTAGCAGAGGGATCCTCTTCTTTGCTCTCAGATCACTCCTCAGCACTTTCTAGTGGAGGTCGGCCGTGCCCAAGAGCAGGGACACGAACCCCTTTCCCTGACCCAGAGAATGAAGAGAGAGAGGAGAAATGCAGAGAGACAGATAATGAACGACAAAGAGAGACACAGAAAGATAGACGGAGGGGTGTAACAGGAGATGCACGCGGGATCGAGAGACAGAAAAACAGAGAGATAGAGGGAGCGACACACGCCTCACTATGCCAAGGCTTGGAATTAATAAATATTGTACTATTCTCGGCTGCTACAATACCCCCCCCTTATACCCAGTTTTATGTTGGTTCATTGTTTATGTGCCGGTTGCGTCAAACAGTACAATTGCTAGGCCCACTGGCCCTGTGCACAAAGGAGCCATATTTGGAGGAGTTGGGTACGGTGGGCGTGAACTGGGCCCACACAGGGTGTTTCTGAGTGCGGGGCGTGTTGGTTTCTCTGTGTTCGTAATAGTGGTTTTTTTTTTTACCTATAAGGTCGTGCGTTGCGGGTACCCCCTTACATTCCGAATGTTGTAAGTGTTTTCGTTGGCATGTTCGATGGTGGACGTATGTTGTACGTGGTATCCCTTGTAGTTTATGCCAGGCATGTCTCTCTCCCTTTGCCCTGGCCCGTGCCCAACCCCCCCCCCTCCCCCATACCACCTCTCTCCTCCTCCACTTATCAGATGACTCAGAGGTCTTGCCCCGGAGGCGGGGGGGGCCCAAGTGGCCCCTAGATAAAGAAAGACAAAGAGATACAGATGGCAAGGTTAGCAGAGGGATCCTCTTCTTTGCTCTCAGATCACTCCTCCACCGCTAGAGGCCAAGCCACTATCAAGATGGAGGTCGGCGGCAGCGCGGGCTTACCCAGAAACCCCACTTCAACAGGCTCACCGGCTGATTCTCCGTCCGGGCGGACGTTCAATGTAGCCTCCCGGATGCCCTGCGAAAATAAATATTTGAATATTCTCCGGCGCTCCTAAACCAGCTTAAATTGGATCATGTGGTTGCGCCGCCTGGCCCTGCCAAAATGCCAAAAGAGAGTTGGGGGGGGGTGTTGGCGTAGTGCCCCTCGGTAGCCCAAGGCATGTCTCTCTCCCTGCTGGCCGTGCCCAACCCCCCTACCCCCATCCCACCCTCTCCACTATCAGCTGACACAGAGTCTGCCCCCGGGCCCACGCCCTCTCCTCGGCCAGGTCCCCCTGCTGTGAGGAGCTGGCACCGAGCGCCCCGCCCTCACCTCCCACCCCTCGTTCCCCCAGCTCCACCACTCCACAGCTGCCGTTGCCCCCCCCCCCCCCCCCCCCCCCCCCCCTGCTGTATCCCAAGCTGGCCGCCGGGCACTCCATCCAGGTACCACGGTTGGTTTCACGTGTCGACCAATCCACAGTGAGCTGGCGATGTGGGAGAATGTGTCCTGATCTGGCCTCCTTTTGAAACATAGACCCCCTGCTGCCCCGCCGCCGCAGGAACGAGCTGGCGCTAACACACGCTCCCAGAGGGGAGGCGTTTAGGGACGCGTGTCGAGTCGAGCTGCATGAGAGTCAAGCATGACCTGGGAAACGCTGGAGTCACAAACATGCTGGTTGAATTCAAACATTGGTTGCTTGTTTGTTAGTTTGGGGATCATTCAGAACCCTTTGCCCTTTTACAGTTTTGTTGTTCTGTGACGTCAGAGTGTTGCCATGTCCCACGTTAGCACTCTGAGTCTTAGTAGTTAGAGCGTTAGTGATTGCTCCTTTTTATCGAGGGAGACACTCTGATTGGTGCTTTACAATGAGTGAGACAATCTCAATTGTCCTTTATAAGGGGAGAGAGTTGAGAACCACTCTGATTGGTCCTTAATAAAAAGAGAGAGAGCTGAGAACCCCTCTGATTGGGTCTTTATAACCATATAGAGAGATGAGAACCCTATGATTGCACCTTTATAACGAGAGGGGGCTGAAAACCCTCTGATTGGTCCTTAATAACAAGAGAGAGAGAGAGAGAGAGAGAGAGAGAGAGAGAGAGAGAGAGAGAGAGAGAGAGAGAGAGAGAGAGAGAGAGAGAGAGAGAGAGAGAGAGAGAGAGAGAGAGAGAGAGAGAGAGAGAGAGAGAGAGAGAGAGAGCTGAGAACCCCTCTGATTTGTCCTTAATAGCAAGAGAGAGAGAGAGAGCTGAGAACCCCCCTGATTGGTCATTTATAACAAGAGATCCACTGTGATGAGCTCTTTATAATGAGAGAGACATCTTGAATGGTCCTTTATAACACAAGAGAGCTGAGATCCACTGCCCTGCTATCTTCCTCTACCACTTACAGTATTACTCTCCCCTCCTGCATTATAGCCAAGCCTGAACTATTTCTCTTTAGTTGTATTTTCTCAGGACTTATAAGTTCCGTCTGTGTCTCTTTTCTTCATCTTTTATTTGTCTTAACACGACAAAATTAACGATGATGGAGTTGAGAAAAAAGTTCATCAAGTGAAACAATGAAACGGAATAAAATGAAAATCAGTGTTTGGCTGATTTGAATTAAGCTGGTGTTTTGTTGTATATATCCATCTGGGAATATTTATGTCTTCGGCCAACACCTGCGTAATTAATATTTAGAGTAGCGGTTTCGCAAGCAAAAAACTTTGTGTGGCATTTAATTAACCAGGTCAACTCAAACTCCCATTTATCGTTTCTTTTTCTAGATATTTTCTCTAATTTGGTATTTTTCTAACCAAACGGCGTTCATCAGTGGTCCGTGATTGCCTCATTAGGGTTCTCTAATTATAGCGATCAGGACATCTTTCATACACATCCTTTATCTTTCTCTCCGTCTCTGTCTGTCTGTCTGTCTGTCTGTCTGTCTCTCTCTCTCTCTCTCTCTCTCTCTCTCTCTCTCTCTCTCTCTCTCTCTCTCTCTCTCTCTCTCTCTCTTTTTTGATAAAGTGAAGTCTAGAAGTCCAGTCCGGTGTCTTCCCAAAGTCACGTTTAACATTGTCAGAACCATTTTATTTTGGGGATCAGAAAATATGTTTGCTTGCAGTGTGAGGCAACGGCAAGATAAGTTAAATTATATATGGAAAGGGACCATGATTTATATAATTGGCTTCATACACAACCGTCTTGTTTGAATATGGCTCCCTCTAATAAACATCTGTATTAACTTAATGATTGATAATTGATGTGTTTTAAAATACACTAATATCCATGTGTACTCTGTAAATACTGTAAATGCATTCTCCCTGCTCTTTGAGGGTCCAGTTGTATTTACTGATGACGTATTATCCTTCCTTAGGCCCTCTCTGTGACCATTGTGAATATCTAGGTGCTATTTGTAAGATACAACTTTTTCGCTTTTTATATTAAAGTCAAGCACACTTTAGTTAACAACAATGATACTGAAGATAATACAATGGTAGGTAATACAATCAAACACATTATTATTATTTAGTTTTTTGGTATTATATTTATGTATATCTCAAAGAAGTCGGAGTGAGAGTACATCTGTTGTGTTTAATTTTTTTTGTTTAACATCCCATAATGATCTCTGTGTCGCGTCTTAACATATTCAACGTCTTACTTTATTAAACTCAAATTGAAAATTAAATATGCGCCGCAAAAGAAAAGAAAAGAAAAAAAGAAAAATTGCAATTAGGCCATGCAGCGTGCGATAACAGCTAGCGTGGAGAAACACTCTAAAGAGAGATGTGTATTTTTCAAAAGCAATATTTTACAGCGTGTGTGTGATATGAATACTGGCTAATTTCACTCTCATAAACAGGAGGGAGGGGGGGGGGGTGAGTGGGTGGTAATGAATATTACAATGACTGCTCTGTCCAGCCCCCCTTCTCCGAAATCCCCCCACTCCCATTGTTTATTTTCCTCTCTCTCTCTCTCTCTCTCTCTCTCTCTCTCTCTCTCTCTCTCTCTCTCTCTCTCTCTCTCTCTCTCTCTCTCTCTCTCTCCCTTGAACTCTCTCATTCTCTCCCTCTTGTTCACCCTCTCTCATTCTCTTCCTCTTTATCTCTCTCTCTATCTCTCTATCGTATACGCTCCCACTCTCTCTTTCCCTCCCTCTCCACCTCTCTCCACCCTCTCTCTCTACATTTCTCCCTCTACCTGTCTTTCTCTTAATCCCCCCCCCCTCTCTCTCTCTCTCTCTCTCTCTCTTTCTCTCTCCCTCAGCAGATGTAGCTCTCTTCCAGCCGCCGGCTAACCAGATCAGGTGGTAAATGTGCTAATTGAATAATTTCCACCGCGCTCCCCAACATGCTGGAGAAGGTCTTTGTGCTTCGATCCTACAGTAGGGTTACAGTAAAGGAACCAGTGGAGGAAACAGCAGAGGGCTACAGTAGAGGAAAACAGTAGAGGGCTACAGTAGAGTGGAGGGGTACAGTGAAGGGGTACAGTGAAGAAACAGTAGAGGGCTACAGTAGAGTGGAGGGGTACAGTGAAGGAAACATTAGAAGGCTACTGTAGAGGAAACAGTAGATGGTTACAGTAGAGGGCTACAGTAGAGTGGAGGGGTACAGTGAAGGGGTACAGTGAAGGAAACAGTAGATGGGTATAGTAGAGGGCTAACATAGAGTGGAGGAGGACAGTAGAGGAAACAGTAGATGGGTATAGTAGAGGGCTACAGTAGAGTGGAGGAGGACAGTAGAGGAAACAGTAGATGGGTATAGTAGAGGGCTACAGTAGAGTGGAGGAATCAGACACCACAGAATATAGACGTAGACTGAGCATTAAGGCCAAACTATCCAAAATGGTTCTGGGTTCGATCCCCTGAGAATCGTATCCTGCCAGGCCTCCTTTGAGCAAGATGCCCTTTATAACCCCTACTTTCTCTTTAAGGACTGACCCCTATCTGCTCTTTAATGACCTGTATGTGAGTTCACTGTGATTTGGATTAGGCTCAACATTTAAGTGCTAAATTACTAAATAGTGTGACTGGTGGGTTTTGAAGCGCTTGACGGCTGCCGTTGATTGTGTGACAATCTGATAGAGCAGTTGTCTGCGTTCCACTCTTTCAAGGCCTTCTCCGGTCCTATCGCAACTTTTCCGGCAACGTTGAAGTTGTTTGTTTGAAGTGCCACTTTGGAGCCAAGAGGCTTGCGGCGTCAGATCATCTCCAAACCGATCTGCACTTGGCCTTGCATGCTGGGAAAATCAGCGTCCCCAATTCCCCGGGGCTTAGGACCGGGGCCTCGGGAGCTCCGACAACAACCCGACGGACGCCGGAGATCTCCTGCTACTTTCCAAACTGGCGGCCGACATTCTTCTACTTTAGATTGACCTCCCCGATCCATTTGTTCTGTTCCGGGGCTGAGATTACAGGGGGGGTTTCGGGGTGGTGGCGCTGGAAGGGGTGGGGTGGGTTAGGGGGCGGAGATGGAGGGGGAGTGTTGAGGCTGGTGCCAAGCGGCTGAGTGACGAGCTGTCTTCTCCGGGGCCACTCAAGACCCTCCATCTCCACGCTGGCCTGCGCCAGTCTATATGACTTATGGAGTTTGGGCCGAGCCCCTTGCCAAGCCGCTACTCGGAGTGCAGTTTTCTGATAAACAAAAGCACATCCAAGCCACAGCCTCTCCCCCATTTCACACTATGTGCTTTGGCTGCAGCCCCCCCCACCCCCACCCCACCCCCCTCCCATTACAACACCAGCCTCCAGTTGGCTTTTAACTTTAAAAAAGAAAAGGGGGAGAAAGACGGGGAGAGAGAAAACCACCGTGAACCCACATGTGAAGGATTAGGATGCACGCGTTCATCCGACACGCTCGCTGCACCCCCCTACAGGCCAGCAGCTCCACCAACACTCCTGTAGAGTTCAACAGGACTGGACACACGCACATCTACAGACACACATTAGACACATACGTCACATCACAAAATACACACACACACAAGCGAGTGCACACATACAGACACACACACACACACACACACACACACAGACAGACAGACAGACACATACACACAAACACAAACACACACACACACACGCACTCCCATATCTCAGCACACCCACACACACAAAGTACACACCTGACTAATCACAAACATGCACCCATCTAAACACAAACACTCACCTGCCTGACTCTCCCCTGGATTTGAAATCTCTCTCTCTTTCTCTTTCTCTCTCTCTCTCTCTCTCTCTCTTCTCTTCTCTCTCTCTCTCTCTCTCTCTCTCTCTCTCTCTCTCTCTCTCTCTCTCTCTCTCTCTCTCTCTCTCTCTCTCTCTCTCTCTCTCTCCTGAGCTCCATTTGGGCTTGAATTGGAACTTTTCCGTGTGTACTGTGGGGGTGGGCATATATTTAGCTATTCAACCATAGGCTTTGACAAAAGCTGCACTGTTGCAAATTACAATATTCCAATAGTTAAGTTTCCCGGGCGAAAACAGGACCACATTTGTGGCATGTTTGTCCATAAACTCTGCCAGTGCATTGTATCAGTACAAAACAATATTTCCCGTAGGCTCCTGTGTTTCGTGGATCCTGGCAAACTATACGGCGGTGCCTGCGTACATATGGCGCTTCAAATGCAGAACCTGTACCACGTCTGCTGCCCAACTGCACAATGTATTCCACATGTACGTTTCCGAATACCTTAAGCTCAGCGTGTGATCCTCCCGGTGGCAGATGTGGTGGGTCGCTACGGAGCGAGCGGGAACACGGCCTTGCCGTGCTCCCTGTATTAGGGACGCCGCGGACGCCGGATCGGAGCGTCACGAGTGGCATCCGTCAAGAGTCCCTTTAGTCTGCTGCCGAGCGCGGCTATCAGAGCGGTTATTAGCACCGCGCGGGGGAAACGCTAGCTGAGGCGCAGCACTGACCCTGGGGGCGGAGGGAGGGATGCGGAGGGTGGGGAAAGAGGGGAGGGATTCTGCCCGTCTCGGTGAACAGATGTGCCACCCACTCGTAACAGTTGTATAGCCTACCCACAATGCCCCTGTGGGAGCCACGAGGCTAGTCATGGACCGAAGATGATACCTTCGTTAGCTCGCTAGCTCCCATGGCGCCAAGCGGGGAGAGGGTGCATCTCTGTTTTTTTTTTTTTTTTCTGACAAGGGAAGAAAGGAGAAGGAGGAGGAGGCAGGACGAGCGAGGGTGTGAAATGCGCACATATTTACAGGATCAATATTTACCCAAAATCTCTCTCGGAAGCCGACACCTGCTGCATTATTTCTGGGTGTATTAAGTCGCCGAGTTGCTGAAGTAAAACTGGCTGAAGATTTTGTGTCATTTTTCCCTCCTCCTCGACTTTTCCTAACTCATAAACTCGACAAAGTCATTACAGAATTTAAGTTTTATTCTTGTGTTGTTCAACTTGTTCGTTCAGCAAGTGAGCGAAACACAGCTAATATTGAACACTTCAGATTCCCATTTCCCCTTAATTTTCTTTATTATTCCATAATACTTAATGAAGATTTTAATTTCCGAAAGCCTCGGCATTGTATAGAAAACATGCATTGCCACGTGCCGTGAGTTAATTCACTTCCTTTGTAATGCAATAGTTCAATTTAATTGCTTTTTAATGTTGTCGGGTGACAGTGATATTGCGGGGGGGAAAAACAAACATCGTGTAGCGTTCATTTCTCTCTATTTTTTAAATCGGCAGACAAGTGTTTCAGAACCCCTTAATGACATCCGGTGCAATGCTTTTATACTGCTATTCACATCCGACACCACACTCCACACTGTTTTATTTGCGTCTAATGATCAAAGATATGCAAAATATGCGCTCACGATAATTGTGTAAAAGGATGATGTATTGCGCTCTAATAAAAGGGGTATTTAAAGGCACAGCTTGACACCGCCTGTTTAGATCATCGCGGGGATGTGCTCCGTGTGAGTGTTGGCACGGCAGGAGATGAACTGTGACACCTAAATCAACATCTCACAGGAGGACTCTGCCCCTAAATTCATCTGTCAATACGTTCAGTCAATACGGGCTGATCCCGCGCCCGCGAACACAGCCGACTGGGCTTACCACTGCTCTGATCCCACAGCAGAACTCCCAGGCACTCAAGTGCTTTGGTGTAACTTTTTGATTTGTTCTTTTAGGGAGTGATTTTGTGTCCATATATTAATATTCTGTTATTTGGCAGATGCTTTGCATCCAAAGTGACTAACAGTGATTTTACAATTCGTTTTTCAGCAGAGGCTTTCTTCCAAAGTTACTCACAACGGAAGCTATTTGGGTACATGTCATTTAGCAGGCTAAACATCAGACCACAGCTTTTTACTCGTTAAGGGGAGTATTTTGAATGACCATCTAGCAATATTCATTTGGCTGACCTTTTCATCCAAAGTGGCTAACTGGGATACATGTTATTAATGAGCAGGTACGGGTTAAGGCATCTTGCCATACATACATAAAGGCTTGCAAACAATGGGAATCAAACCCAGAACCTTTAGTCTGGGAGTCCAACACCCTAGCCCCTGCACTATCCTGCTCCTTCATTATATAAAAACGTCATAAGGAAAACATGTCAAGCCATTGTAATTATGAATTATATCAAGATGATGCACCTCTAACTCAAAATATGTCCATAATAGCATGCACTGGCTATTTGAGGGGTTGATTTGGCAGTAAATAAGGGAGACGGTTACACAAGTTCCTAATGTTTAAATGTATTTCAGTAAATGAAACCGTAGGAGTGTAGTTGTTCCACTAAGTCTGTATAATCGTATTCAGAAATTATAAATATATATAAAAGTCAGTATTTGTACCTAACTATCTAACTCGTGTACATGCTTTGGTAATTTATGCCTGCATTAAACAATCTCTGTTCCATTAGCATTATTTAAAAATATTTCAAATAATAAAACAAATACAGAATAATCCTTGACTCCCAATTGTTTTGCCTGTAAATGAAAAACATATGAACAAAATAGTGGTTGCTTGAAGGTCAGATATGATGTAATGTTCGGGAAAGCTATTAAAAGTTATTTGTTGTTATTTAAAAGGCAGGTAGTTAATCTGGTTCATGGCTCTCACTCCATGTCTCCTCATCTGCACTGATTGTTTCAGCAAAATAATTTTAGAAAAAAAATAAAAAAAATGCTTTATTTTATTTAACAGCTAGATTTTTCAAAGCAACTTAATTTACATTTGACTCCAGGTCATGTATTTTACTCTACTTGTACTGTTTTTTTTTGTGTGTGACATAAAGTACTAATTCCTCTTGTATGGTATCTAATTATTTATCGTTATTATTGATGGATATTATGCTGTTGCTATGTATACTATCTAGTACTGGCGATACCTTTATGGCTAAGTAAGTCAAGTAGCGAAACAGTATATAATTTTTCTGCTAAAAATATTTAAAGAACAAATCAAAATACAACATAATACAGATAAAAACGTACACTTTGAGTTTTGAATTGATCTCTCACATAAAATCCCGGACACTTGAGTTGAGCATCGCCTCTAGTAGCAGTTCCCACTCTTCTGAGACCGTTTATTCTGTGAACCTCGTCAAGTGCCTCCAACAGCACTGCTCCATTCCCTAACAATAAATCATTAACATGGCATCTCCCTCGCTCTCTCTCCATCTTCCCCCTCACTCTCTCTCTGTCCCTATCCCACTCCCTCTCTCTCTCTCTCTCCCTCTCTCTCTCTCTCTCTCTGTCTCTCTCCCTCTCTCTCTCTTTCTCTCTTTCTCTCTCTCTCTCGCTCTCTCTCCTCCCTCTCCCTCTCTCCTCCCTCTCTCTCCCTCTCATCGTTGGTGTCTTTTGCCCTCCCTCAATCTCCATGTCTCTTCAGCTCCCTCTCCCATTGTTGCTGTCCCTCGCTCGCTCTCCTCCACCCTCTCAGTGCCAATCAGAAGGAGATTGGAAGATTCTCTCCAACTCTTGAGAGCAGTCCTATCGTTTTTGTTTTTCTCCCAGAGGGGTAGCATTAATTCCTTCCTCTCCTCCTTCTCTCTTTCTCTCCGGTAAGGTGCAGCACCCACTCTCTCTCTCTCTCTCTTGCTCTCTCTTTATCTCGCTCTCACTTTCTCTCTCTCTCACTCTCTTTCTTTCTCTCTCTCCGTCTGAAAGAAAGGAAGAAGCTTCGCTCCCAGAGGGGGATCCAGCTTTTATACGGCTTCATCAATCCATTTTAATCCTTCCATCCACGGTGAATGCCTTCTCAGGGAACTTGTGGAATAAAGAGAGAGATTTTTTCCCATAGACACTAATATTAGTCATTTGGCGTGGGCTAGCATAAATGCTTCAATCCAGCCTACACAAACGGGCGCATTTAATCTAGTGTCTTGTTGTCAAAAGAGTAAAATGAAGAAGACAACACACACATACACAAACAAACATGCGTAAGGCTGTTTGTGTGTGTGTGTGTGTGTGTGTTAGGCTTTCTTCTTTGTTTGTTGTTGTTTACATACCTGTAACCATGCCGATAGATCACTTATCAGGGCGGAACAGATCCTGTTCGTTCCCCGCGGGTGCTAAACAGGAAGCAGGAACTAAAGAAGCGCACACGAGAGATGACGAATCGTTTGGTTTGGCTGGAAGAATGTGTTGTTCAGTCACTGCGATATGCTTGGGAATCTTCCTACAACTTTATTCATTTGTTTTTGTTTTTTGTTTTTTGTTAATATTTTGTTCATTTCTCAGAATGAAATGTAAAAAGAGACAAAAGTCAAGCTTCTGCAACTCTACACTCCCCTGTAAAAGTTAAGGAATTTGGGGTTTGTCATTCATCTCATGTTGCTCAGCCCTTGATCCTGCAGGGGTGGTTCAGGATGCCCCTCCCCCAGCCCCCCTGCTGTGATAAAACCACGGTTACATCAAAAAGTCTGCACTACAGCCATCACAATCTACCTTTTTATTAAAGCGACATCCTCCTGTAGCACGTCACCTCCTACCCCCCCCCCCCCCCCCCACACACACACTAGTTCAGGTTTTTGTTGGTTTTGCGCAGGGAGGCCCCCCTGCTTGTCATCGGGATGAAAAAGGAGGAATTGTGAGGGATGGCCTTAATCTTCCTAACTGATGCTGCGAGTGCAAATCCAATCCAATTATGAGCGACGTGGGCTCTTAGCCTTGCTGAGGAGACACGCTGATGGGTATCTGTATCTGCTGCTGGGGGCCTCGCTGGCCCCATCCCACCA
This sequence comes from Lota lota, assembly GCA_026745465.1. Lineage (NCBI taxonomy): Eukaryota > Metazoa > Chordata > Actinopteri > Gadiformes > Lotidae > Lota > Lota lota. The sequence continues at coordinate 4,582,790 of JACYXH010000826.1, forward strand.
ACACCACTATACCGCAGTCATTAGGTGTAAGTGGCTGCAAGAAAATAATAGGAGGGAGGGGAAAGGGGGGGGGGGGGGGGGGGGGGAGGGAGACAGGGGGGGGGTGAGAGAGTGAGGAGGAATAGAGTAGGGAGGAGAGAGGGGGATCTAGAAAACAAATAGAAAGCCATACTTATTTACATATCAAAATGATCATCTGAATGAGCAGGCCAGTCTAGTGGCTAGGGTTGTGTCTCGTGTTACTGGGTTCGTTTCCCAACATCTGCAGTCTACCTGTAGGCAACCTCCACTAACTTCTCCTAAATAAATGTATATGGATAAACAAAGTCACTTTGGGTAAAAGTGTCTGCAAAATAACTAAATAGTTGTACTAAATAGTAACTATGCCATACTTTGCTTTTTCGTCATGGTGTATTGTAAACCAAAGTTAATGTTTTTATGTTCAAACACAACTTCTTTCAGACTAATTTATGCTTTCAATTAAATGTATTAAATTGATCATGTTAAAGCCACTGATTGTTTCTTAGTGAATTGCGGGTGTACTGTGCTTTGCTAATCAGTCACAGAGGAAATCAGTTAGTTATGTATATCATTGATCATTTCTAATCAGAAATAGAGGATAGAGCCTCCAAAATAATAAGTTGTACTGTTTGTTCTGGGCAGTTCTGTACTATGAAAATAACAATTATAAAGTGGAATGAGTTGAAAATAAAACAAGACAAACAATTTAAGTTTGTAAAAACATACAACTGAAAATGACAACTAGTAGAAGCCTATGTTAGGAAGTTATAAGACGTCCAATGATATTAAAGGATTTACTAAAGGCCTGTTGTTGAATGAACTTATCGCTTATCCGTCTTACTTCCTGTTTCAGAGAACATGAATGAGAACAACGTTGTGTCAACTAATCTATGACAGCAAAATATGTACAATAAAACTGACATTATTCAAATCCTGCCACTGTAATCGCCAGCGTGTAATCTACATCAAAACGTGTCACACATTGATCCATCCCTCTCTCTATCGCTTGCTTCCTCTTTCCTCTCTTCATCTCTCTTCCTCTCCCCCCCCCCCCCCCCCCCCCCCCCCCCCCCCCCCCTCCACCAGACTCTGGTGTATTTAAATAACGTTTCCTCAGCTGTGTGGGGTTCTTATTTTGTGTCATTAAAATATTAATCGCAGATTAAGCCCCCTAATACCCTATGGATTGCCATTTTAGAAACACAAACACAATAACCCCCCCCCTCCTGCCCCCCACTCTCTTTTCTTCTGAAGAACCTCTTGGCATGTTTGAATCTGGCTTTATGTTGCAGCAGAGGAAGAACGCAAGAGAAAGAAGGAGAAAAAGAGAGAGAGGGAGATAGGGAGAGAGAGAGAGAGAGAGTAAGTGTAATCCCCACCAGTGCACTTTAACAGCCACCTTCTTGCTAAAATCTGTGACTAATGGCCACAAATCTGTGTCTTCGCAGGCTGTCAGGGAGAACCGTTGTTGTTCCACTATTCCACACACGACGCAATAAAGCCGACCCTGTTTGTTCGTTTGTTTTTTTCCGATTCGCTCGGATCTCTCTGTTTTGTCTCTCTCTCCGCGCACACACATGCACCTTGAGGTCTTACGTAGGTTTGGTGTTTTTGTTTTGTTTATATTTTCAAGATGCACATTTATTTCCTTTATTCCTGCCCCCCCACCCCCATCCACCCCTCGCTCGCTGGTAGCACGGCCTGTGTGCTCAGTGATGGCGTAATGACATTAAAACACAAACACTTAAAGGGCTTTGAGGAAAGCGGAGACGTATTGTCTACTGTGAAGGCTTCCAGAAAGGGGCTTTTATTTTGGCGGGAGGGATTTAATGGCAGTGTGTGTTACCTGATAACATTAAAGCAGCACGGGATGCTGGGATATTCCAGGACTGGCGAAGAGTCAAGAATATTGACCAGCGACAGGATTTCAATGGCTGTGGATGACTATAGAGAATTGATGCATTCAGACTAGCTCAATATAGTGTTTGTATAGGTTCTAGTTATGAGAGGAATTGGTTTTATCATGGTTATGGAGATCTATGTGGCGAGAAAGCTGTTTATCCACTCTGGTTGTTTCTTTGTATTGTTTAACAGTACAAGACTAGTTTAGAATGCAAGGGTAGACAACACACACACATGTTTATTGACACACTACTTACTCACACTTAGACGTGCAAACAGACATACACTCACACATCCTGATGCACACACACCGACACATACACACACACAAAGACACACACACACATACACCCTCACACACACACTTGCACACACCCACACACACACATGCACACACCCACACAAACACACACAATCTCTCACACTTTGGCATGCACACTAACACACAAACACACACACAAACACACACACACACACACATGCACGAATGCACGCGCATACACACTCTCTCACACTCTATCAATCAATCACAGCTGCACACACACACACACACACACACACACACACACGCTTACACACAAACACATTAAGTTGCGAGCACACACACTTACACACACTTTGTCACACAGTTACTTACTGACTTACAGACACACGCACACACACATGCACGCACACACATACACACAAACACACACACACACATGTTGGTGTGAAGAATCCCAGCAGCTCGGGTTGAGAAAGCCAATCAATGGCTACTGTTTGACGGCTACGTCTGTGCTAGCGGCAGCACTAACCCCGTCGCTAGTGCTCCTTTGTGAATCACACACACACACAACTTCTGAACACAACGACACGTTAATGGTTTAAAAAAGAAAAGAGCAAAGGAAAACTTCTGTTTGAGTGTTTTCAAAGCACTTTTTTTTGGCAGGTGTGATTTTAGGGATCCAAATCGATTTGCGGTTGTTTGTTTTTGCGATGACAGTCAAAAACACTTTGGGAAATGAGGTGAATGGAACCTATGAAATGAAGTTTTGCTTCCAGCTGAATTGCTAATTCGGTGAATCCGGAGGAAAAAAATGTGTGTACCTCGCTGCCGGTTGTGGTGTAGAAATAATGACAGCGTTTCCGTGTTGTTTGATCATCCTTAGCAAATTTGAATGCCAAATTTGTTTTGCAGGTGTTGCTCATGCAATAATTGAGCTGCATAATGTGGTGGAGGCACTGATAGCGTGCTAGCCTTAATATGCGCTTTACACATTGAAACACCGCTAGCCTTAACACGCCACAGCCCGTCTCACCTCATTACAAGTTTAGTTGAGTTTGTGACTACTCAAACAAAAATGCTGGTCAAATGTGATTTTTTTTAACGGCCAATTACAATAGAGCATAATAGAATCTGATTTAATTAACTGATGATGGTATTATTAATAATAATAAAATAAATAATAATAATAATATTAATTATTATTATTAATTTCACCTACATAAAGTGCTATACAACAAATAGTGAATACAAGAAGAGTTAAAGCAATAACAAAAACAAGAAAAATAAATGATAATCGATCCTTATAGGCCAATTTAAACAGTTTGAAATATATAAATATACAATACAATCAAATAGCATAGGGGGACAAACTCTCCAGCCCGAAACCATTCAAAGGACAGTTTCAGTTAAAACTCCACCCACAGTCTTGGAGCTCCTTATGTGATTAACCGAGCACCACCCCATCCGGTGCTCCAGGCATGGTAAAACAAATGCTGCGTGTTTGCAGATGTCTATTTTGCAAGGATCAGCCTTTGCGACTAGCTTGTGTTGTGAGTATATTAGAGAGGAGAGATTGAGCCCGGGCTTACAGGCTGGTTAAGTCTATACACTCTGGGTGCTGTGGGTAAGTCATCTGGTGGCTCTCTCCTGTGACGCTCCTCCAACACGCTAGGTAAACACACACACACACACACACACACAGATGAGAGTCACTTCTGACATGATCTTAGGCACACACACATGCATGTGCACACACACTCACACACACACAAATACACACATACACATACACATGCAGATACACTTATATGTATATACATAGAACCACATCCAGATGTAAATAAAGACATGCATTGAAACACATAAACGTATACTGTATATAATTACTTGTGATATAAACAATAAGCACATATAGACAAATAACTTCAGCCTCATGTAAATACGAACAATTACACACACACACATGCATCAGCATATATAGACACATACACATAGAACCTGAGCCATGTGTAAATACAGACAATCACACATAAACAGACAAACACACACACACACACACACACAGACAAACAAAGAGAGGAAGAGAGTGTGAGAGAGAGAGAGAGAGAGAGAGAGAGAGAGAGAGAGAGAGAGAGAGAGAGAGAGAGAAGACAATGGCTATTACAATACCCACCTGGGCTCCGATCCTCCTAATATATTTTAAATCTCCACATAAGGTATGCCTTCCATAGGGCTTACAATACCATTTGCTCTAATAAATTATTTTGGCAAGGAGGCGCGCAAGCTGCTCCTTTAAGGCCCCAGGAGAAGGTGGAGGAGGAGGTAGAGGAGGAGGAAAGTGTGGAGGATGGGGTAGGAGGAGGAGGAGGAGTCGAGAGAGGAAGGAGGAAGAGGAGGTGAGGAGAGGAAGGAAGAGGAAGAGGAGGAGGGTGATAACACAGCCCAGATTAGTTAAATAGGAGTTTTCCTGTAGGACCTTGGACTGTTCATCAACAATCTTGCAACTGAAAAGATGATCCAATTCTCCCTCTCTCTGCTCTTCTCATTCCTGACAGTAGGCTGTCATAATAAGCCATCAAACGCTGAGTGGAGGTGTACAGAATGAATGTTTCTGTGTCTGTTGTGTAACGGGTTTATGAAGGTGGGGTGGAACTGGGTTGGTGGGTGAGGGGGTGACGTTAGGGTGTGTGTGTGTGTGGGGGGGGTGATGTTGGGGTATGATCTTAAGCAGCCAATGACATGACTGATGGTGAGTGTTATTTTAGCTTCCCTAAAGGAAGGGCACTCCGTTAAACACTCCTCACGGTAAGTAGGTAATCCACTGTACCAGGCTGTCTCTCTCTCACTCTCTCTCTCTCTGCGATTGCAGCCTTGCTTGATCGAGTAGGGGAGAGATAAAGGGTGAGTGAGAGAGAGAGGGAGTGAGGGATAAATGGAGAGAGGGAATGAAAGGGTGAGAGAGTGGGGGGAGTGAGAGAGGAAGATGGAGAGAGTGATGGATTGAGGGAGGGAGTGAGGGGGAAATAGAGACGGAGGGAGGAGGAAAAGATAGTCAAGTGTTGACTAATAAACATGCTCCGAGGTGTTTACCTCTCATTGTTTCCCTGAGAGGTCGTAACGCTACGCTACGCGGGCGTACCGTCTCTTTTCCTCTGAAATCCAGAGCACCACCCACCCGGGGACGTGTATATGTGTGTGTGTTGGTGTTTGTTCTCCTACCACCACCGCCACCACCCCCATATCGCACCACAGGCCTCCTACTCCTGTTTGAGGGAGGGGTGTGACAGCTCAAAGCTAGCCTATCTCACTATCGTAGCGGCGCACGCAAAGCACCGCCCCTGCTGCGGCTACATGGGAACTTGTCGCTGCTCTTCTTGCGTTATAGATGCTGCTCTTCTCATTCGTCCTTGTCGTCTTCCTAATTCTGGCAGAACATGTGGACGGGCAGCACGTGGTCCACCAGCAGACGAAGGCTTGACAAAGACCTCTTTGTCAAAAACATATTGTCCGGTTCACTGATGTTATCGTTAAAATCTTTGCTAACATTAAAATATAAAAAACTATCCAACAAGATATATGTCTCTCTTTCCGGCTTACGTATAGTGACTCCATCAGAGAATCATTAATTAGCCCACATTTTTGTACAAGTTTGTTATCACCTATTCCCAGACTTTTCTTTTCATTCAACAGAAAGTCTACCTTTCTTTTATTCTGTTCCATTAGGTCCCCTGCAACAGAATATTTCAGGGTTAAACGGTTTAATAGTAATTACAGTCAGGCAATATTTGAACACTCTATTCTCTCAATACAATTTTATCATTTCTCAATTGTCTCAACAATAGTTTAATTGTTACTTTCCCCTGCCTACTCAGTGCGTTGTGGCAAATACAAAATAAATAAAGAAATAAATACATAAAAAACAACTAATGGCTTGCCGCAGGAAAAAAAAAAGAGAATACAATGAAAAGACACCTGTGCTGCCTGACTTCCTTTTGAATAGATTTCTTTGTTAATTTTGGTGAGTTCAGTCAATACGTGGAACACCTACTGTCCCTGGAAGCTGTTTTCAAAGCATTTAAGCATTTATCAGCACAATAGACTATTCAATTACACTGATAACAAATGCAAAGTAGCACATCTGTTGATTTAACACTTGGAACATCGTATTCCATGATAAAAATAATCATGAAAAAAGGGACAAAGAAGAAGTTGGTTCTTTTTTTTTGTTTAATTTTCGTTTGAGTTTCAACTCAACAATTATTTTATAGTTGAGTTTGTAAACAAAAATGAAGGAATGATAGCCATGCCAAAGTTTCAATAAAGTTGTAACACTTTTATGGATCTATTCTTTGCAAATTATTGTACGAGTTTGATTAGTAAATATCCATAAAAAGAAATGAGTCTAAAGTTTTGGTGGAATAAAAATAAGAAATATACAGTATAATAATAAATAAATATATTCAAACAAACTACATAATTAACTGTCACACTACTTTTGCAATGAGGAAACACATCAACCTTATAGTATTCTCAATGTTTCAAAGAAAATAAAGCATTTGTGTGTGTGTGTGTGTGTGTGTGTGTGTGTGTGTATGTGTGAATGTGAATGCATTAGTTAGTGTGTATTTGTGTGTCTATTTCATATGTATGATTTTATATGTATATATATACTATTTGTATATAAGTGTGTGTGTGTGCATGTGTGTGTATTAGTCCGTGCCTGATTTAGTGTGTATGTGTGTGTATATAAAACTGTGTGTGTGTTTGTGTGTGTGTGTGTGTGTGTGTGTGTGTGTGTGCATGTGTGTGTGTGGGTTTGTTTATAACTGTGTGTGTTTTTTGTGTATTACTGTGTGTCTATGTGTGTTTGTATGTGTATGTGTGTGTGTGTGTGTGTGTGTGTGTGTGTGTGTGTGTGTGTGTGTGTGTGTGTGTGTGTGTCCAATAGCTTGGGGCCTTTTATCTCTCCTACAGGTCCCTTGACTGAGGCAAGAATTCCCTCATGTTTGTGTGAATGAACCTAAATGTGAATGCATGTGTGTGTGTGTGTGTGTGTGTGTGTGTGTGCATGTGTTTGTGTGTGTAGACATTTGTGTTTGTATTTGTGTATCTTCATGTGATTATGTATGTATATATATACTGTATGTATATTAGTGTGTGTGCATGTGTGTGTGTATATTAAAGTGTGCTTGTATTAGTGTGTGTGTGTGTATTACTGTGCACTTGTTTTTGTGTTTGTGTGTTTGTATGTATGCATGTGTATGGACTGTGCGTGTATGTATATGACTGTGTGTTTGTGCATGTGTGTATGTTTGTATTTGAATGTGTATGTTTGTGTATGTGTGTGTGCATATTATTGTGTTTGTGTGTGTGTGTGGGTGTGTTTATATGTATGCGTATGTGTATATTGACTGTGCGTGTGTGTGTATAGAACTCTGTGTGTGTTCTTGGGAGGGCTGCAGGAGACAAAAGAGATGCTCCTGCCAGCAGCTGCAGTCAAGCCAGCAGCCTCATCCCAGTGGAGGCTTCTATTGGTCCATCCTTCTCCACTAGCCCCTCCCCATAGCCTCTTCTCTGCCATGTCTCCACTGGTGTACTCCCCCTCTTAGTTCAGTCCCTGCCGGCATACTCCTCTACTGGTCCACTTCCTCCTGGTTTAGTACCTTATGGTCCAGAAAATCTTGCTGGTCTGTAATAGACGATGCCCTCTGGGTCCCAGTCCTTCCCGGTCCAGTCCTTCCTTGTCCCAGTCTCCACTGGTCCAATCCCTCTGGGTCTCGGTCGTTTCTGGACCCAGTCTCTACTGGTCTAATCAACCTTGTCTCGTCTGTACTGGTCCAGGTTCCTGCTGGGTCCTCCAAACCCTCTTAGTCCTGTACCCTGTACCCATTGGTGGTGTCCCACAGTCAAGAGGCAAGCTCCCCAGTACGAGCCCCTAGGGAGGGATGTATGGGGGGAGAGGGAGGGAGGGAGAGAAATGAAGAGAATAAAGGGAAGAGGAGAAGGAGGAGGAGGAGGAGGAGAAGAAGCATTTGTCATGTATTATTTTGGTCTCTAAAGTCATTTTCCCTGAAATGATGTGGTTCTCCAAAAACAGACGGTGAAGATTTATAATAGAGTAGTTACACACACACACACACACACACACACACACACACACACACACACACACACACACACACATATATATATACTCCAATGCCAGTATGGAGAGGGTAGTTGTGAATACCTGATTCTCTCTCTCTCTGTCTGTTTGAATCTCTCTCTCTCTCTCTCTCTCTCTCTATATATATATATATATATATATATATAAATAAAATGTCTCTATCGCGCACTAAGTTACTCACTATCTCTCTGTCTGTTTGTATCTCTCTCTCTCTCTCTCTCTCTCTCTCTCTCTCTCTCTAGCTCTCTCTCCCTTTCTCTCTGTATCTCCCTTTAAAAATCAGCAAATCCACTGGCTAAACAGCTGCACCTCTGTGCTGTGCTGATAAGAAGCTGGGCTGTGCAGGCTCTGCGGCCGCCAGCCCAGCCTGATAGGCCCAAATCTCTGGCCCTCTCTTCCACACATGCTAATGACGGAGGAGAGGAGCGCACGGCCGCGGCCCGAAAAGAAAAGAAACACAAGAAAGAGAGACAGAAAGAAAGACAAATCAGGGGAAAGAAGTAGAAGGGAGAGAGAGAGATAGGGGGGGGGGGGCTCTTGTAGATCAGTCAATTGTTGTTTTTTTGTGACAGATATTTGCTTGTAAGTACACACACCACAACACTTGTTCTTGTGCGTGTTATCTGCTGCGCTGCAGAGTGCTGTCCTGCCTCACATCAAGCACAATGTGACGCTCAAACGCACTCGCTTTCTTCAATGGCTTGTTGTTTTTCCTACATCCACCCACACCACACCACCACCTCCCTCGCTTCCCACCCATCCACCACCCATCCACCTCACGCCTGCCTCACACTTTTTTTCACCTTAAAAAAAGCAGAGGGGATGAAATAAAAAGGCAGTAAATCCACCCAACAGAAGGTATGAAAGCACGGGGCTCAGAGTCTCATACTCTCTCTTTCTCTCTCTCTCTCTCTCTCTCTCTCTCTCTCTCTCTCTCTCTCTCTCTCTCTCTCTCTCTCTGTCTCTGTCTCTCGTCAGCGCGATGGGCAACTGCACTCCGTAAATATTGCTCATTCATTCCAGTTCTCTCTCTCCCATTTTCCCTCTCTCTCTCTCGCCTACTCCAGCTCTTTCTGTGTTATTCCTTACCCCTCTTTCTTTCTCTCTTTACCGGTGGAGAAAGGATTGCACTTTACAGTAAGATCAGAAAGATAGATAGAGACAAACAGATAAATAGACAGATAGACGGACAGTGCTAGATAGATTGGCTCATAGATCGATATATAGATATATAGATGTATATGTTCATATTACACACACACACACACACACACAGGCTGTTTGGGGCCCAGTTATGTTTTATAAATGCCACCATCTCTCCTTCCAGAAGATTCCCGTGTCACTGCGCATCATTTGCCATTATGGTATTATTAGCCAACAAGCCACATTCAGGAGAGACAAATAAAAACCATGGATAATTAAAACTCTTAAAATTCACTGTCTATAATTTACCTTTGTGAGGTATCAAACTCGCTTGGCAGATAAACAACAATATCACCACATTATCGGCAATAACCTGCAATTATTTTCCATGGGCTGACGGTACGTCAACTGATAATGACAGTTGTTGCTTCTCTCGTCTCTCTTCTTCTTCTTCACTGGCAGTAATTGCCGGTGCCTTTAAATACATTATGATGTACGGCTGGATGTACGTATGTGCCATGTTCCATCCCCCTTCTTCGGTCTGCTGCTATGATCTTTTGTTGTCTATGGGACTCATTTTGTTCTGTATTGCGGGATTCAAACCCAGAACTAGAGGAGTGATGACTGTAAAGCTGCAGGACTGCTACTGACATGATCCCCAATAAACTAAAAAAGAGAAAATTATTTTTTAAGTGTTCTTGAGTTTGGTAAATATAAATGAGATTTTCAATGTATTCATTTATCCAAAGGGATTTACAGTGAATACAGATACAGGTCTTTAAGGAGCAGGTAGGGGTTGGACAGTACAGGGACAGGTCATTAAGGAGCATGTAAGGGGTTGGACAGTGAATATAGTGACAGGTCATTCAGGAGCAGGCAGCGGTTGGACAGTACAGAGACAGATCATTAAGGAGCAGGTAGGTGTTAGACAGTACAGAGACGGTTCAGTAAGGACCAAGTAGCGATTAGACAGTGAATACAGTGACAGGTCAGTAAGGAGCAGGTAGGGGTAAGACAGTTCAGAGACAGGTCATTAAGGAGCAGATAGGGGTTAGACAGTTCAGAGATATGTCTTTAGGAGAAGGTAGTGATTCGACAGTACAGAGACAGGTCATTAAGGAGCAGGTAGGGGTCATACAGTGAATACAGAAACAGGTCATTAAGGAGCAGGTAGGGGTCATACAGTGAATAGAGACGTGTGTGTAAAGGGACAAAGCAACCACACACATATACACATAAACACACACAGACACACACACATGCACACACACAGATGCACATGCACACACACACACACACACACATACACACACCCAAACGCGCATACATACACACACACACACACACTAACACACACACACACACACACATGCACACATGCACACACACACACACACACACACACACACAAACAGACTCACAAATAAACACTCTCACACACTCACATACACACACACATACACAGACACACACACTCTCAAAAACAAGCACTCATACACACACACACTCATAAACACACTCCCACATCCATGCACAGCGCTGGGCAGGTTTCAATAGGCGGTAATGGCGTATCTGAGTGAGGCCCGCGCTCCACGCGGCGGCAGCGATGGTGGAGTAAACAGTTTGTTCGGAGGAGCGGCTCCACGCCAATCAGCGATTAATGAGCCAGCGCCGCCGCCACCGGCTGAGAGGAGCTAAACGGAGCTGAATTAAGGAGCAATATCATCTCTCACGCAGGTGCTCGCCCGACGAATAACTGCTTTAATTACTGTTATTCAATCATTCCCTTTTTCCTCCCCCCTCTCTCTCCTCACTCCCGTCCTCCCCTCCTCGTTTTCCACCCTCCCCCATGTTCCATTCCCCCTCCCCCCCCCCCCCCACAAACACCACCCCACTTCCCGATCTTCTTGACAATTTACCCGCTTATCACAAACATGCTACCTACGTGTTGCCGCGGGACCCATGACCCCGCTTCCACACCCCCCCCCCCCCCCCCCACGACCCCCCTTTCAAGAATAAAGAACACACGTTTGCTGCCTTTCCTGTCTTGCAGTGAGTGCCTTGAATAAGACGGTAGAGGCGTCGTCAGGTGGGGTGTGTGTGTGTCTGTGTGTGTGTGGGGGGAGGGGGGGGGGGGGGGAGGGGGGCATTGCACATTGAAGAGGTCCTCATCTCGGTTGGCGTTCTCGGTTGTGGGGGCCCGGGATGGTGGTATAGCAGTGGTGGTCGGGAGCCCCTTTGATGGGGGAACATCTGTGTGTGATATGGGGGTGGTGGGTGGGGGGGTGGTCCATGATGCAGGCGGAAGGAGCAGGTAGGCGTCTTCGCACCTGTTTTTTCAACGGCGGCCATTATGTGGGCTGGAGGAGTTCCATGTTGGGGGGGTGGGGGGAGGTTGCCACATGTTGAGGGGGGAGGCAAGCCAACGACTGCTTTCATCCATCCCTTCTACTTTTTAATTTCACTTTATTATAATTTTTGTATATTGTTTATTTTTTTGGGAAGATGTACTCTCTCTAACCAGTCTTTGTAAAAGCTGGCAAAAATGATTGCACTGATTTGCTAATTACTTAAAAAAAACTAAAAACTAAAAGGGAAAGATTGTGTGATTCAAACCTGGCGCACCCAAGCAATAGATATGTATTACCAATCTGAAAGGAAACACGATTCTAAATTGGATTTGGAATTATTTGTGTTGCCAAATGAAAGTGTGGTCATTAGATTGTGTGTTGTGTAGTGTGTATTTTCTCTAGAAGTAGTAGTGGGGTTGTAATAGTGTGAGAAGCATAAGTGCCATTGTTTTATTGAGTGGCACGTCAAAATACTACAAAAGTATGTACAGGTGCTGAGATGACCCAAATTCAGTGTGTACACATGGACGATCACGCTCACACGCATGCAAGCAGACACAGGCACACACATGCATGTACTCGCACACACTCACTCACACACACAAGCACGCACATACAACCACACACTACACACACTAGCACAAGAATTCAAGTCAGATTTATACCAGATGCAACCTAGGCCGTCTAAAAGTATTTAATTTGCATTGCATTTACATGTAAATACCTGCTTTGTATTACTTTTACAGACAGTTATCGTACCAAATTTCTGTTCCTTCACTATGTCCTTTGTTTGAATTGTTGTACTGTGTTTCACCAGCTTAGTTAATCAATTATGGGGGGAAATTGCATTATATCACAAATATAATTATTTATTCAATAATAAAACCAGGAATTACTGGGATATTTACTACAGCCCAAAGACGGTGAAATACCTTTAATTACAAAAGCCTCAAACCATGACAGAGCCATTTCCACCACAGAAACAGGCAACAAGTGAATTCATGAAAAACATTTCCATACCTAGCACATAGATTCCTTAATACGGCCAGCCCTCAGGTGAAGTGGCCCCCAAGGTCCTAGTGCCCCTTGGGTTAGTCGCCGGTGAGACTGCCAACACTGTATAGCAGCAGTGCATTTTGGTGGATTGACATGGATCAACTCAAGAGGTGATTTCTGCAGGGTAGGCCCTCTGCATATGCTGATTTTCTAGCCATTGAACCAGAGATAATATTAAATGTTGCACTATTTATTTATTATATTTGTATTTATTTGTCCATCAATCACAAGTCAATCCCATCTGTTCCTTCTCTGAGCAGGGGAACTGAAACATCAACACACATTCAAACGTGTGCGTGTGAGTGTATGTGTGTGCGTAGCTCTCTGTTATGCTATCCTCCTGAGGCAAGGCCCTCGATCGGGCTCCCTGGGGCCCCTGCCTCTGGCTGCCTGCCCAGTAAACACACCCTCCCTGGTCCCTTCCCCAGCAACCCCCCCTGCACTCATAGGGGCGTCACGGGATCCCGGCGCAGACAGAGAGCTTGAACCCCCTTACCCCCAGAACCATTTCTACCCCACCCAACATGCCTCCCTCTGAGGGGGAGAGGACCTCTGCAGGGGCCTCTTGAGTCTCCATATTCCTCCTTCCTTCTGTTCCTATCCATCCACCCTTCTCAGTCTTCCCTGTCCTTCTGTCTAGTCCTTCATATCCTTCTCTTCTTTGTGTATTCCTCTCTCCTCCTCTGTTATTCTTTCCACATCCCTCTCACTTTTGGATTGTATGTCTCTCTCTCCTTTTCTCTGCATCCCCCTCTCCTTTCTCCTTCTCTCTTTTCACCTCCTATATCCCTCTCATCCTCTCTCATCAAGTTATTCTCTTCAGCCGCTCTCTTCATCTTCTGCACTTCTTCTATCCCTCTATCCATTCTCTCTCCCTCTCGCTCTTTCCCTCTCTCCTTTGCTCCATTTCTCTCTCTCTGTCTCTCTCTCAATCTCTCTTTTTCTCTCTCTCTGTCCCGTTCAGCTGTGGAGTAACAGATCATATTGTGTAGCAGATGAGGACTTGACAATGGGCCGGGACACACACGCCTCCTCCTATGTGTTCTCCAGACAATGGCCCCCTCGCTAGCTGTTATCAATGCTTCCCTTTCTGCGTGGCTTGTGGGCTACATTCCTTCGAGACATTTCCAAATTGCATTCTCCTTATTGTTGCCTGTTAATGTAGAGAATGGCGGGTTTGTTCGAACTATTGAACACAGAGAAGAGAAAAGTATTTATTGTTTTGAGTTTCCTTTTTCATTTTATTTTCATGCATTTCATTTCATTTGTTCAGGGGTTAGGGTGGAATTTTCATGTATGTCACACAACAGTGTCTACATTATTATATAAATCAATGTATTTTTGGTTTATTTTATACAGAAGACAAGCTGGTTTGTCTCATTCCTTTTTCTGAATTGTCGATCAATTGCTGAATTGTTTTCAAAGCTGTTGTGACTCATGCTTTAAGCTCTTCCAAAGTCGGTTAACAAATGTACCTTTAATAGTCAGAATTGTATCTTTATTAACCATTTTCTAACTTTCTGTAAAAGATTAATTTTCAGGCCATATTAAGTATACAATGCCTTTAGCGCTTGCTTAGTGAATACCTGAAGCTAACCATCAGTTTTTCTACTTAGCATCTAGCTTGTGTGGGATACCAGTGTCACACACAAACAGCTGCTTCACTTTCCCCTGGTATTTACTCGTGTGATGATACCCAGTTGTTTACAAGAAGGCAGAACTGGAATAATTTAACAAAGATTTAACAAAAAAAAAAAAAACGAAGGAAATGCTAACCTCATTCGTATCACACAAGGGAAGCGCCATCTTGTATATGTTTGGACGCCACGTCCCTGTCTGTTGCTGCCATGTAGGCATTATAAAAATGGTTGCTGTCCGCATTAGCCTAAAACAGGCTAATGACTCAGCAGTAATAGGCCTAGCGCCACTGCTGGCTCTGCCCTGTCGGGGGTGTCGGGGGTTGATGTCGTCCGTAGATGGCGGCTGTGTATAAACCCGGGGCCACAGCACGCCGGAGCCCCGGTGGTCTTTGGTCGTTTGGTTCTGTACTCTCCAGCTGAGAGGCAGACAGACGGAGGCGGTGCGGAGGCTCCTCATTTATCCAAAACGATCACTTGGATCTGGAGCGCTGCTGAGACTCCGGGAACCCGCAGAGATTAGCGGCTGTTTGAGGAGTTGTTCAAACATTTGCCGAGCCGATAATGCCGCTACGTCAAGCAGCAGGCGGCGTGTTTGCGGTTGACTTTCTACCTCGCCGAAAAATATTTAAAACCAGAAATCTAATTGATCATATGGCAAGCGGGGGGAAGAATTAGCCCAAGCTAACAATGACGTCCTCTTTGGGTCTCAGTAGTTGTCTGGGTTTTGAATACAACAAGTACAGTGGGGTTTAAATGGAAATTAACAGTGCTGTACTTTGTTCTGCTGACGAACAGAGGCCACCAAAGGCACCAAGAAAACTATTAATTACTATTAACTATGTTGTTATTACTAATATCAGAGTAGAGAGAAACTTGACATTTAGCTGGTATTACGGTTTTACGGTAACCTTTATTTAGTTTAGTTCTGAAATATCTGAAAAAGTACATAGTATTCAGTCTAGTCAAGGATATAGATTAAAACATTTCATGAGGAGATAATCCAAAAATAAAGTATATTTACATGTATAAAGTAATAGATATGTTGGAAACCTATGTTTCAAATGTATTTTCCCTGTGCTATGACGACTGTTTCATTATGTTGTCTCTCTGTAGGACTATTATGTCCCATCAAGGATAACCAGGATAAGTCAATAACAAATACAACTTTCTATCAAATTCTACCCATAACGTATACGTGCGTGTATATCTAGAACAGAGAGCTAGATATGAGGTTGGTCTGTGAGGAAGAAAAAAAACACAGTAATATAGTTTCTGCCTGTTAAATTGTGTTGCCATCCCATAATATTAATATTATGCTCCTCAACATGGCCGCCATGAGTAGAGAGAGAGGAGAGAGAGAGGGAAAAATCTATTAGGCTAGTAATTGGTTCACGATTAGCAGACATGCAGTATTTGGCATGGCTTGAGGCTTTTCTACCCAGTTTGGAGGAAGCACACCTACTGGAGCCTCCTGATACAATACAGCTGCCTGGGCAGCCATACATCCTGCCTGTCTTCCCCTCCCTCCTCCTCTCTCCCTCTCTCTCTCTCCTCACTCCATCCATCTCTCTCTCATCTCTCTCCATCCTGCTCTCTCTTTCTCCATCCCACATTTGTTATCCTCTCCTTTTTTTCTTCCCTCTCTACTCTCTCCCTCCCTCTCTCTCCATCCCAGTCTATTTCTATCTCTACGTCCCTCTCTCTCTCTTTCTCCAGCCCACATTCTCTACTCTCTATTTTCCCTCCCTTTTTCGTTGTACCCCGTCTTTCTTTCTCCATTTCCATTCCCTCTTCCGTCTATTCTCTCTCTCTCACTTTCTTACCATCCCACTCGTCTCTCTCCCTACCTCTCTCTCTCTTTCTCTTCTCTTCTCTTCTCTTCCTCCTCCTCCACCTCCTCCACCTCATCTTCCTCCTCTCCTCTCGTCCTCTCTTCCTCATCCTCAGCCTGCCTGGACTCGGACCAGCTGGCTTCATTAAGGACCCTGTTCCATTCCAGATCGCCGCTTTTTTGTCCGCTGCACATTTCTCGACTCGTGTTTATCTTAAGCGCTGTCCGTCGTCGACCCTCATGCATATTTTCTTGGCGTTTCCGTGCGACCACAGAACTGGCTTCTAATGAAACAATTCATGTGTCCATTGTACAGCTCTCTCTCTTTTTTTAATTAATCTTTGTGTGTGCCTGTTCCTCTCTCTCTCTAATTTTTTTTCATTTGGATCGCCATTGTTTCCATTTCCTGGACTGAATGGCTTTTAATGGCTTTGAGAGAATAGTGGTTGGATTTTTGTGGGACCGGTATTTTGAAAGAATGTGTAAAAAAAAAAAAAGACCCTGAAATATGTACCTGTGCAGTGTTAACATTTTAAACAGAGTTTTAATCAATCTAATTTGTCTAACTCCAAAATGGTCAACCTGACCTAACCTTCTCCGATGAGCTTCACCTGAAGCTTAAACGTTCAGCCCTCAAGTCCAAGTTTAGGTTCTCCTTTGATCTACATTTTAAATATTAATAGACCTTTGACATATTGACTTCAGCGCTGCTTCACGGTTTCCAGCATTGTCAGAGGAATGGTAATATTTGCCACGTTTGGTTTGGTAAATTTCCTGTTGGATAAACTCAGCTTAAGGCTAAGAACGTTTTGAGGAATTCCTTGTGGGAATCGAGAAATTCAACACCTTAAAAATTATATAATGTTCTTCAATGTAATTCTACAAAGTTAAAGAGTTTTGCTATGTAATTCTAGAATGTCCAATGGTTCTAGAATAATACAAATAGTGTGATACATGCAGTACAATGGTCAATTACTGAGTTTCCACCCCAGGAGAAAACATGGCATGTTTCCTAAACAACAGAATGACTTGGATATTTCAGGGCTTTTCAATTACACT
>JACYXH010000826.1:4602723-4750223 GCA_026745465.1 Lota lota
GTTACTATAAATACAATACTCCGGCTCCACTTTACATTTCAGAACTCCTAACCCATATTCTGCTCTGAGACCCCTCAGATCAGAGTATTAAAAGCTGTCCAGGCTAAAAACAAAGGTGGATAACACTTTAACTGTGAAAGTCTCCAACGCAGTGGAGCACACTCCCCAGATAGTGCCTCAGTTTTAAAAACCTTTAAAAACTGACTGTACAGACTGGCCTTTGTATAACATTTTAATAATGTACATTCAAATGCTTTAATGTTATTTTATATTTTTGTTTTATCTCTCTGTTTGACCACCTCTTGACATCGCTGTTTTTTATTATATTTCTGTGTATGTGAAATATCTGTGTCCAATTTTGCTATCTTTGCACCTACATTGTATGATATTGTATTTTGTGAAGCACCTTGTAACTCTGGTTTTGAGAGGCGCTATAGCATGTATACAGAATATTCTGACTCAGACACACCTAAGCCCTGTGCATCTAATCCCTTTTCATTTGAATCTAAATGTTCATCCACAATGTTATGCACTGTGTATTTATAACCACATAACTGCTGTATATCTCAAAAAACTAATGTAAAATATTATGATATAGCTACGACTGGCTTCAACCTTTCTGTCCTAGAGACTTGGGACCCACAAACGTTTTAACGCCAAATGTATACATACTATCAGTATTGCACAAGTAACATATTACAGTAATCTAATACTTTTAACAGTAACTTAGTAATATAACAAATTACATTTTTTAGTTTTTTTATATTATTTAGTGACTTTGTCAAGTAACACGTTACTATCTGATATCAAGTGTATATATATTAGGCACAGATTCGCAGTCACCAAGTGCTTGCAAGCCTCCACCAGATAAACATGATTAATATCCTTGACTGCCAAGAACAGCCATAGCTTGTTGCCGTTTGCAGCTCAAAATATCCAGAGAAACATTGTCATTTGAACATTAATGCTGAGTTTGCATCATAAATCAGATAACATGTTATGCTCATAGGTCCAGGCCCGACTACATGTAGACCCATATAGCCGTCTATCTGGAGAAATTCTTTATAGGTGCAGTGCTATCATATGCAAACTCTTCCACTAATATGAGTTGGAGGCGGACTTCTGCATATTTCTGTGAATGTAGTGTAATAAGTCACATAACGAATTACCAGATTCATATAGGAATAGTGCATCTTAACTTATTACTTTCAAAAGGAGTAATAAGTAATGAGTGATGTATTACATTTTAAAAGTAACTTCCACATCACTGCATACGGTGTATATTCAGACAAAATGTGTCTGTCCAGAAACAGAAACAGAAACAGAAATACAAAATATATATTGCAAAAACGGCATTCTTCACGAGGCCTTTAATTCTTGAAATAAATATATTCCTCAAGCTCTCTCTCTCTTTGTCATCTTCTACAGGACCCTAAGAAGAAAAACACATACTGAAGATACATAAATAAGCAAAAAGCCTGGCGTATACATATGTGTCACGTTATTGACAGTTCCATTCATATTGCTTGACATCCCTCCCCCAGCTTCATCCCCCACCCACCCCCTTTTTCCCCCAAACTGCGGTGCATCGGCTTGGGAGTGAGGCTTAATCTGCCTGGTGTGTGTGTGTGTGTGTGGGGGGGGGGGGGGGGGGGGGGGGGGGGGGGGGGGGGGGGGGGGGGGGGGGGGGGGGGGGGGGGGGGGGGGGGGGGGGGGGGGGGTGGGGGGGGGGGGGGGGGGGGGGGGGGGGGGGGGGGGGGGGGGGGGGGGGGAGGGGGGGGGGGGGGGGGGGGGGGGGGGGGGGGGGGGGGGGGGGGGGGGGGGGGGGGGGGGGGGGGGGGGGGGGGGGGGGGGGGGGGGGGGGGGGGGGGGGGGGGGGGGTTGCCACAGGGGTTAAAGGGGGTGTAAAGAAGCCATCATTTCCATTCAGAAGAGAAGAGGGTTTCCCGTGTGGTTGTGTTGTGGGTAGTTGTGTGATTTGGTTGTGGGTGGTGTTGAATGTTTGTTTGTATAGGTGGTGGGCCGTGGATGTGTGTTCTGGGCCAGTCAGACCCTGACTTCTCCAGTGCTCTGACATCTGACACAGATCATCTCCTCACTCTCTATCTGTGAATGGAATTGTGAACTAGAATTAAAAAAGGTAAACTATACTAAACCATCTTCATTCGGTTTTCTGTGAAGAAAAGCCCTGTGTGGTTGAATATGGAGAACTTTGGTTCAGATGTATTCCAATGACATCCAACCTAAGATATAAAAACATAAACTAAAACAAAATGAAACAGGAAATGTTCATATGAAATGCCACTTAATGTGAAAATAAACTCTTGAACTGAATTAATTTTGAACCCGAATACAGAGGCTTTGTAAATGTGGACAGAATCTGAGATAATGACCTCTCATTCATCTCAGGATATCCTGAGAGAATAAAAAGTAAGAACAACAGTTTTTATCCTCGTCTTGCATGTTATTATATTACGTCCTCATAATCCACCGTCCTCATAAATCATAGATTAAAAAACACAGCGCTGGAAGTGACTGAAATGCAGTGTTTATATGACATGAATGTACCACACATGGAGATGGAAAATGTGGAGGTGTATTAAGCTTTCAGTCATTTTTGGACCTTCACAGAACAAAACAAAAGTGTACTGTCAATGTGAGGGCATATATAGTATAGAATTAATTTATAGTAGTGTAGTAATTCACAAAATAACTGCCTGGTTGGAGCATTCCGGAACGGAGAGAAATGTATTGATAATAAAATACAATATTTTATTATTCAACCAAAATCATCTGAAAAGTTTTAGAATTCTACAACCAGGAAATAATAAGGAATCATTTCTTCATATTTTGCAAATGATTGTGTGAAGTAAAGTGCAATTTTAATTGGAGATTAATTTTAATGAGACATGTTGTATATCTAGCTGTACTATCAATTTAACAAACAACTGCGAATAAAACCTAAACAATGCATCGCTTAGCATTAAAACATCTGAATAATCTCACAGATATATAGATACGAAGAGGCCAGGGGAAAGACATTAACAGCATCTCCGCCGCTGACCCCGTCCCTGTCCCACCCCTGCTACCGCCGCAGTGCTATGCTAACACGTGAATCCATTGTGTTCCTGCAAACATCTGGCTTATCGACTCATTCTACCCCCCATACCCCCCCCCCCCCCCCCCCCACACACACACACACACACACACACACACACAAACAACACACACGTACACAAACACTTCTCACTTCAAACTTGTGATTGACTCCACTATAAAAAGCACAGGAGCCAGTAAATCATAAGACGTATTGTAAAATGTACTTCTGTCTTTCCCCGGCATGCCGTAATGAACCAGTCATTATGATTATTTTATAGGAGTGAAGTTTTTAAAAAACTACAAGAATGCATTACTCTGCATAATGAACAGATGTTGTGGCAACAAGCACATACATTATGCATAAAAAATTATTTCAATTTTGATTGTAGATGCTGATTTATTGAGACAAGTCGAGCTTACACGCGTAATGGATTTAGGATGTGCTTTTGTTGTGTTATTTCCATAATTAATAATAGTGAGACGGCGCATTGTTATAGGCGTTCTGTATTTATAAGGCCGAGAACTCTTGGGCTGAACAACAGATAAAAACGCTGCTGGCTGAACTTCAAAACCACTGCGTATTAATCATGTACACAACTTACATATTTTTTTACCGGGAAACGAGATATTTCTCTTCTACCCTTCTTCATCTGCTTGAGTAGTTGTATTTTAAAAGGAGGAAAAATTTGTTTAAAAAGGAAGATAATGTAATATAATCGTGTTGTCTTTTAAAATACATTGATAGTTAAAAGAAACTGAGCATTTTCTTGTTGTAGCTTAACTTGACCAGTTTTATACATTTGTTTTCATACTATTGGGTCACCACAAATTCTCAGTGGCTGACACTGTATGTGTACAGTGCATGTGTTGGGTTATATGTTTACTAACAACATCACTGTGTCACTCAGAGTGTTGTTTTCAACATACAACTGTCAAACAAAGAGCACCACACAGGTGATGTATTGTTGAAGACCAGCAGTCTTTTATGGCTTGGGTTGCTCGGTGGCTCAACCCACTAGCACGCTAACCATGTAGGCAATACGCCCCAGAGTGAACCGGCTTCAATTCCCACCTGCAGTCCTTTATATGTTACATGTCATTCCTGCTCTCCTACGGCTCTGCACTCTCCTGTCCATTAAGGTGTAAACAAAAAACATATATAGATATAAAAACTGACATTGACATTGACTAGACTGACATCTTGACAACCGGTGGTGCCACAGCTGAAAGACAACATTAAAAAGGGGCGACAGACTTTGGTGTTCGCCAATGTTTCGCTTGACTGCATGGAGAGGTGTGCTCATAACTTTTCAACCGACATTGTTTCTTTTTTAGAAACCCCCAGCGTTGTTTCTCTTCACTAACAAAAGCACAAGTGTCTTGGGAACAACAACTCAAGGTGCGGTGTAAACCAGGAGATGCACATGTGCCACAATGGGAGTTTTGGCTCTGCGACGGAGAACTAATGATTTGAAGACACATAGTTGGTGAATAATTGATTCGGGCCCCAGGGATGGTTAGGGGCAGAGTAAGGGACTAATAAATCATTTGTGCTGCTGTCAGTTGCCACTTTCAATTATTCCAGAGCTTGTGATAAAACGCTGCTCCTACCAGCAGCTGGGAGCAGAAAGTGTGTGGACCCTCGATCCAAACTTCACCCCGCTGGCCGTTGTTACTCACAGTTTAAATTAAACACTTGGACCCATGGATGGAGCATGTGTGTGTGTGTGTGTGTGTGTGTGTGTGTGTGTGTGTGTGTGTGTGTGTGTGTGTGTGTGTGTGTGTGTGTGTGTGTCAGCGTGAATGTGTGTATGTGTGTGTGTGTGTGTGTGTGTCAGTGTGTGTGTGTGTGTGTCAGTGTGAATGTGTGTATGTGTGTGTGTGTGTGTGTGTGTGTGTGTGTGTGTGTGTGTGTGTGTGTGTGTGTGTGCACAGAACACAACATGACAACATGGCTGATTTGTCACGGTCATTAGGATTCAAGTGAATGTCAAGTTCAAGTGTAAAAGTGACTGAAAAATGTATTACTTTTTGTTTATACTGGTATAGGTTTTGTTGTTCCATCTGCAGAAGTTTAGATCTTATTTCCGCTACTTGACATCATCACAATCCATGGTGATTTAGCTTATGCCTTTTCTATTTTAAAAATAAAAATAAATTGCTGCCTTTAAAAATAAGTTTGGAATTTGAATTAGTTTTTAGTAAAATTGCAAAACAAACTTAAACAAACTGGGTATTCATACAACCCCATCTATTTCAATAATGTGTGTAGACTTACTGAGCTCTGAATCACAAGTTATGAAAACTATTGGGAAAACATATATTCTTCCAAACTGACGCCTACCCTCGTCCACATTGGCGTAAATAAGACAGCGCGGCAGTTTGAATTTTAATGATGTCGTGGTGGAGGATTTCCAGCAAACGACCTGTTTACCACCTGTGCAGCAGGCACGCGACGTGAAGCCGAGACGAATGGCACAAACTGTTCCCGCGCTGCAGGTGCATCGCTCTGCGAGCCGGGTGGGTCGGCGTGGCAACAGCTATCAGCGAGCGGAGACGCGCGTCCGTAACGATCTTGTTATTTTGTGGCGACCGGGGGAGGAAGCAATCAAGTTGAAATTGTGCCTTTTTTGAAAGGAAGTCGTCGAGTTGAGAAGCCTTCACGACCGAGACATTGGGTTCTGAGGAACCCAATGTCCCAAGGAGGGAGGGAGAAAGGGGCGTGTGGGAAATGTATGAAAGATAAACTACGACCAAAGATAACTGAAGATCAACTAAATGTAACTAAAGTAAACGCACTTTGGGTTGAGAAAGTAGGCTACATTTGTTTACTATAGTTCGTATAGTTTAGTCTAGTAGTATAATATTGATTTTGTCAAGATGTTTTTTTTTCTAATGGTTGTTATTTAAAGTAGTTTTATTGAAAGTTATATGATTCATGAAACAACAACAAATAATAACAATAATACAATAATATTTGTGGATAACCTTTTAGGACCCTCAAGGTCAATACGAAATAAATAAATAGAAAATAGTTTATATTTTCATTTTCTATTTCTTTATCAATTCACGTAGCCTGTTTTTGTCGTCTTCCTTGTAGTATTTGCAGGCCAAATGAGATCAAAGTATTCATTGTTGCATCTTCTAAATTAATTTAAATAATAAACAACGTAAAGTCTCAAGAAACCTACCTTCCGCCATCTGACAAGCGCAGATCTGACTGATTAACACTGTTGTACATCTGCATGCATTTTCAGTTTCATTTCAATGTAACACACGACTTATGTGTGTCAATACCGGAGTGTGTGTCTAGGTGTAAAAATACGTCTTTGTAATCCCGCGCCGCGGCAACACATTGCCATTGTTAACATATGCGAGACATGTCAGAAATGCGTGTGTTTTGTCACACGTTCAAATGAGCCCTAATGCACGCTGCAGTAGTAATACAAGCCAGCACTTGTCGAGTGAATAATTACTCAGTCGCAAGATAAGGCGCGCTAGAGGTACAGGTTGTCCCTAGCGCAGCTGAACACGAGGCTCCGCACGTCAGGGGTCATGCAGCGTGGATCCGGGGTGGCGGGAAACTGTCAGGGGGAGTAAAAGAGGTGGACACTCCGGGATAAGAATATTACAACAAAAACTCTACCCCGGTATTTTGAGTCAACCATCTGGATTTGCTAATTAGCACAATGAAGTGAGCTGAAGTGAGTGCGGATAAGTGAGTTTGTGGGTTGAACTAAAACATGGCAGGGAATTCAACTTCCTGAACCTGGACACGGTCAGAATGTCCTATGTGAAGTTATCTGAGGTTAATTAGGACTATGATAATGCAGTGTATCTTTGTTATACTTTTTTTAAATTAACTGCAATATTTCGACCTCGTATTGTGATACATGTAAGTACATGTCTTGTGTAGGCGTGATTGATTGAGCGTAAAATGTTGTATTTAAAGTTTTTTCTTTATAGAATATTATGCCCTCAACGGGTGACTTGTCATAACAAAATTAGTGCCAAGTCTGACTCTGTGTTGTTCTGTGCATCTGACAATAAAAGACTTGAACTTAAATGTCATATGCTGTATTATTTATCGTCTCAATATACCAGTCAAATAAAATGTCCATGAAAAAAAAAAAAGAATTAAAGAATAAACAAAAAAAGTTATGTTAAACTGGTACTGATTAGTGCATCCACCTCTAATTGATCAGCACAAGGTGTGATTATCACATTCTATTGGAGGCTGTAGTGTGCCAAATACGTTGGGTTTAATGGAGGTGACAAGACTGTTGCTGAGTAATTGCTATTTTAGTTGTATCACACAGTGATAACATTGTATTCGACAGTTTTTAGAGACGGAGAGAGAGAGAGATAGAGGGAGGGAGGGAGGGAGGGAGGGAGGGAGGGAGGGAGGGAGGGAGGGAGGGAGGGAGGGAGGGAGGGAGGGAGGGAGGAAACATTGAAGTGGCATGGTGGTGAAGTGTGGTCTGTGTGTTTGGGAGAGAATGATGTGAGGAGAGAGATAAAGAGGAGGGGGGAAAAGAGGCAGGGGGAGAGAAGGGAGGGGAATGGTGAGGGAGGCAGAGGGTAAGAGGGGAAAGAGATGGTGGAGTGATATAGAGAGAAAGAGATATAGAGGGAAGATATACAGAGAGAACAATTGTGTAAGAGAGAGGGGGAGAAAGGGATCGGGAAAGAGAAAAGGAGAAAGACGGATAGAAAGGGAGATGAGGAGAGGAGGAGGACAGAGAGATAAACTGAGGGAGAGAGGGAGAGAAAGGGGAGGAGAGAAAGAGATAGAGAGAGAAGGACAGAGACATAGAGTTATAGAAAGCGAGGGAGGTAGAGCGATGGAAAGACAGAGGGATAACGAGTCAGAGAGAGAGAAGGATAGAGGGAATGATGGAGAGAGAGAAGAACAGAGACAGAGATGTATATATATATATATATATATATATATAGAGAGAGAGAGAGAGAGAGAGAGAGAGAGAGAGAGAGAGAGAGAGAGAGAGTCAGAGTGTGTGGCCCCTGGGGGCCCCCATAAGAGCCCCTTCAGTGTCCCAGCGAGTTGTCCCACGCCGTCACTGCGGCTTTCATGCCTCGCTCCCCTCCCGACGCAGATCACGCGCAGCACCCCCTATCCATCTGGGACGTCGCGTCGCCGGCGGGCCAACGGCAGCACTTAGGCTGGGCCGCCACGGGGCCGACCAGCGCCCTGTCCGCCTGTCATCTGCATTAGCGCACGCAGGCACGCACAGCAGGTGGCGTGGAATATTCAGCGGCGCAACCAAGCGTTTTACAGACCGCTCCGAGACGGTTTGATGCAGCGTGGACGCCTGGCGTCGGAGGGGGCGTTAGGATTTATTGATTGGGTCAAACCCCGTCTGCTTTTTTGGCTCGTTTGTCTCGCGATGAGGGTCTGAGTAAGAGACCTCTTTATGAAGTCCTTTCATGAGAAACAATGCACCACTTAGGACAGTGGCCGTTTTTCCCTAGCGCCAATGTTTCTAGAATTTGGAGGCTGGTCCAAGCGTTTTGCATAGTCTTGATTGAAATTAAAATCAATACCACTGATTGTTATTCTGACATTCTTATTATCATCTCAATGGCGACCACTCCAATATGGCTCGGTCATGAGGTTTTCCTCACATCATGGAACCCTCAGATGTTCCCAAATATAACATCTCAACATTTTATGTGAGCAGTATATATGAACAGCACGATAACCAAATCGAATAATAGCTCCGTGTTAACAGTCATCCTTTTATGAACTTTTATTGTTGTTGTTAAATCCTATGAAGGCAGCACGTGAGGCAAGTCTTGTGGAGTGGTGAGTAATCCTCATCCACGGTGTGGAAACAGACTAGTGGAGAACCTTGAACCTGCCAACCGAGGCTAGCCACCTGATTGGCTGGGACGAGCGATGGGCGGATGGAGCTTTGGCGAGTGAGTGACAGCACTGCCTACGTGTGTGTGTGTGTGCGTGTGTGTGTGTGTGTGAGTGTGAGTGTGAGTGAATATGTGCGCATAGGCATGTGTTTGCATGCCCATGCTCACACATCCACATGTCCATGTATGCGTGTGCATTCTTGCGTGCATTTTCTTGTGTGTGGTTGGTGATGGTGGGGGGGGATGGGGTGTCTGACAGGAGCTGGGGTTGGGGATGTGAAACGGTTGGTGGGTGTGTGAGCAGCGATGGGGGGTATCGGCGGCCGCGAGGAGGAACAACAGCGCTTGCTCTGCAACGCCTGCTCCCTGACACTTCCCTAATCTGATAACAGATGAGGACAAGCTGCCCAGGCCTCTACCTGGCAACCCAGCATCCCCCCCCCTTCCCTTCCCTACCCCCCTACTACCCCCACCACCACCACCAAGCCTGCAGAGGGGGGATTTGGGCGGATAAGGCCCAGGCTTGGCAACCCAACACCAGCCTCTAGAGGATGGTTAAAGGGTGATTAATCATTGTTTAGCCACAGAATGCAGCCAGGAAGAATGGGGACGGCAACGTTCCACACCTCTGAAGCAATTAATCCCTGTGATCTCCAGCAGGTTTGTCTTGTAGATAAGTCAGAGTACAACGCTCTTCCTAATTCATCAAGCCGACGCCGCTGCGCACGCCAACCCCCGCCATAAAACACACAATTTATTTCCAATCATTTATAGTCAAATTTTAAAAAGAGTGACTTTGCCACATCCAAGTGTACCTTATATTAGCTTCATATAAACTAAGTACCCGAGATTACAATGGGAATCTGGTTTTATTGGTCACATCTGGTGGAGTCGTGACGCATTTTCGCATTCGCCGCTGAATTTTTGAGTGATTGTGGCATAAATCATTTTGCTAATCAGAAACATAAGTGACATGAAGGCATCTCTCCTCTTGGAACAAAGGACCAACATATGGCTCAAAAAGCACTCAGATCTTTTATTTCCAAGGTATATAACCTGTTCGTAAACCAACATTATTGGACTGATTTGCATTTTTCTTTCATTCTGAGCACTTTTTCAGATCTCATATCTGTGGCGGATGACTTCGATAATGGATAAGAAAAACATTTCTGCCTCATTATGTATCCCTCGTTATATTTCTGATTCTCGACTTGAGTGCAGTTAAGCAAAACGTAAGACTCCTGCTCAATGGCTTCGTGGCAAGGTGAATTACGGCGTGGTACTTTGTGACTTAAAAAGCACATCGAACAGTGCTTGTGCTGATAGATTTATGCAAATACATAAACCACCAACAATAGATACGGTTCATTCTGCTAATAAACCACATTACCGGAAGAACCGAGGAAAAAACAGCAGCCCCACCGCATTGATATGACAAGATGAATTCCTTTATTACGCGGCGGCTCTCTCCGGGTCCCTCTGCCATCCCTTCCAAATCATATTTGCCTCCTAAAATACGGTGGGAGGTGGGGGGGGGGGGGGGGGGCATTCGCTTGCCAACAATAGTGAAAACGGCTCCTGTTTTAATTGCATCATTACGTACCAAATATCAGCCGCTTGCCTGCCAATATCAATATTGCCATAGCATGGGTGGAATATAGATGACCGAGAGTTTGTGTGGGTCCTCCACCAGCCTCTCCATGCCAGGCATTGGGGTACCGCCTGCTGTGCGGGGAGTGGAGAAGGGGGAGTGGGGTGCAGCTCGTCTTTCTAATGTACCCCCCCCCCCCCCCCCCCCCTCCCCACACACACACACACATATTCCCTTAATTGCTGACGGATCTTGTTTGTATTTTGATGGCGGCCTGGAATCTGTAGCGGCTACACATAGGACTTGATAGGCCTTAGGGGAAACATCATGTTACTGCCGAGTGCGTGTGCATGTGTGTGAGTGTATGTGTGTATGAAAGTTTGTGCTTATGTGTGGGTGTGTTTGTGTCTGTTTGTGTGTGTCTGTAGTGGGCCTCCTTTGTTGGCTTGAGTGTGTGTGTGTGTGTGTGTGTGTGGGTTTATGTATGGGTGGGGGGTGTAGGAGTGTGTGTGTCTGTGTACATTTGTGTCTTTGTGACTGTGTCAGTGTACGATTGTGTCTGTGTGTGTCTGCGTGTCTACATTAGTCTCTCTATAGTCTGTGTGCTGTACTTAGTCTACAGGAGGGCTATGCCTGGTGCACACAAACCTTAAGATAGCATATTACCCTGTCTGTGGGGGGGCTTGCGGGTGTCAGCATAAACACCATCAACAGTCCACAGGAGACTTCATCATGAGACAATACAGTTTATTAGATACACACAGGTTATAGATAAGAACTGAACCGTGTGTTTAAAAGTCCTCATACGGCTTGACAAAGTAAACCCCATCCCAGACCCACAACACACATTCTCCACGCAAAAACCCCCGTTGTTGTTTTCCCGACAACAGCGCACATATGGCATGGCAACCAACTTTAGAATTGGTCTCCGCTTTGATGAGGGAAAATTAAATATTGTAGATCCCGCTTTTTATGCACTTCACATCTTGGTATTAATGTATTCCTGCCATCCATTCACCAGAGTGAGAGATAATTTTCCAGTTTAAATATTTTGTTCCAGCCTTAAAAAAACTGCTTGTAATTAGAAGCTCCCCATTGGCGAGAGTATCGAGTTTGTCGGTTTTAATTTGATTCTTGTTTAACTATTAAACGGTGTATAACCGAGCGTCATATACTTTGGATGCTTGCTGATGTTGTGTGTTTTGAAGGTGACGTGGTGGGGCTCAGGTTGGGCATTATGACGTATCAACTTGTAATCTATTAGCAACAGCCACGTTCTGCTGCCGCTAAGCTCTGGACCTGATCAAACATGGGTGCTCTACCACCCCCACTAGTTTAACGGTCGCACCACCCCGATCATGTTGTTGTCGTTCGGTGGATTCACCGATCCGTTGGTCGCCGGTTGAGCAACGTACTGAAACTTGTAGTTTAAGACCCCACACATGTTCCCAAAGACCTCACACATGGTAACGAATACCCCACACAGTTACTGAATACCTCACACATGTTACTGAAGACCTCACACATGTTACTGAAGACCCCACACATGTTACTGAATACCTCACACATGTTACTGAAGACCTCACACATGTTACCGAAGAACCCACACATGTTACTGAAGACCCCACACATGTTACTGAAGACCTCACACATGTTACTGAAGACCCCACACATGTTACTGAAGACCTCACACATGATACTGAAGACCCCACACATGTTACTGAAGACCTCACACATGTTACTGAAGACCCCACACATGTTACTGAAGACCTCACACATGTTACTGAAGACCTCACATGTGTTACTGAAGACCTCACACATGTTACTGAATACCTCACACATGTTACTGAATACCTCACACACGATACTGAAGACCCCACACATGTTACTGAATACCTCACACATGTTACTGAAGACCTCACACACGATACTGAAGACCCCACACATGTTACTGAAGACCTCACACATGTTACTGAATACCTCACACATGTTACTGAATACCTCACACATGTTACTGAAGACCCCACACATGTTACTGAAGACCTCACACATGTTACTGAATACCTCACACATGTTACTGAAGACCTCACACACGATACTGAAGACCCCACACATGTTACTGAAGACCTCACACACGATACTGAAGACCCCACACATGTTACTGAAGACCTCACACATGATACTGAAGACCCCACACATGTTACTGAAGACCTCACACATGTTACTGAAGACCCCACACATGTTACTGAAGACCTCACACATGTTACTGAAGACCTCACATGTGTTACTGAAGACCTCACACATGTTACTGAATACCTCACACATGTTACTGAAGACCTCACACACGATACTGAAGACCCCACACATGTTACTGAAGACCTCACACATGTTACTGAAGACCTCACACATGTTACTGAAGACCTCACACATGTTACTGAATACCTCACACATGATACTGAAGACCCCACACATGTTACTGAATACCTCACACATGTTACTGAATACCTCACACATGTTACTGAATACCTCACACATGATACTGAAGAACCCACACATGATACTGAGGACCCCACAGGTTAACAAAGACCCCATACATGTTGCTGAGGACCCCACGCGTGTTACTGAAGTGGTGCAGAGCATGTTCTCTCTGTGTTCATATTGACCTCTGGTTCTCCCTAGAGTGACAGACAAGCATTCCTGCTGCTGCTCAGTGCCCTTGATCAAGGCACTACACCTGGAGTTGGTCCCTCGGTGTCGTACCGCCTGCTTGGCAGCAGTCTTCACATCTGGAGATTACATAAACTGTGTGTGCAAAACAAATTATGAAAAAAAGAAAGAGATAGAATTGATGTCATATCAAGGACACCTGCCTGGACGTTAAATATGTTGTATACAAATAATTGTATCTGAATGTTTTTTTATAATGTTTATGTTCGTAATGTTTGTTGTATTGGTCTCCAGGTTGTCTAACAAAATAATATAAATGAAAAAGCATTTTGGAAATTCGTTCTGTAGATCAAACTACGGCTATTTTCATTTCCCGGAATGTCCCGGCAAATGGGACTTTTTTTTTTAACTACAAGGAATCTTTCATTGCCATACTCACCCAGCACAAACACCATAGCCAATCAGCTTGAAGTTTGGCTGCGTGAGATTCAGTTGCCTTGTAGCCTGAAGGGCTATGTAGGATTTTACAATGCCTGCCATCAATAAATCTACAGATCGAATAAGGACTATAACAGGCAAATGTGCAATAGCGTGTTCAGAGTCCTGCCGTGAGGTGTCACTCAATCAACTATAAAAATATCGCTGCATGGACGTTTGACAAATATTATTACTGCTATGTTTATGAATGCATTATTACCATTGTCAAACCACTGTTGTTAGAGATTACTTGTGGACCTTCAGCGTCTCATTCAATGAATGAAGTAGCACTGCTTGTATAAATGCAGCATGGACGTTTTCAAAGAAGTTGAATGCGATGTTTATTTATGCAGTATTGCCGCTACTAAACTACCATTTTCTGAGTTTACTCATGTAGTATTAGCGAAACCGAACCACAGAAGATACACGAAGATTACACTCTAGCATTTATACGGTGTAGATGAGGACGGCAATGTCTGGGGTAGCTAAAGATCAGTCCATGATACGATACAAACCCAACGGCTGATTTGGAAGAGGGACTTGGCAAAATCTCCATTATCAACTTGTATATCTTATAATAACGTGGACATGATTGAAGAAAGTCAGTAATGTGTTGAAAAGGTTTCAAAGCCAAGTATGACTTTCCTTTCTCTGGAAGCTTTCTTTATGATACGAGCAGTGATATGGTTGGCTACTAACTATGGCGAAAAAAAAGTGCATTGATACTAAGCTTGCAGTTTTTATTCATTCTTTTTTTTTTATCATTTAAATGCAAATATGGACATGCACTTACTTGCATATGCATATACTAGTCATACATTCGGCTTCATTACAGTTAACCAATGAGAAGGCATGATGTTATCCACATAGTCCACAGGTTGAGACACAAAAGTGGTATCTGCCTCTCGGAACACTCACTTACCCGGATGCAAACAAGTTCCAGTAATGTCCGGTTCAACTTACTCTTGCTGGGCAATGCACCATGGATATTTTAGTAAATGGACAAGATTATACAATTCGCATCTGTAGTTTATTCTGAGCATTTTAATTTGGTTTATGGGTACATTTCAACTGCTTGGGACCCTTCGATCACTATATGATCACGCTATGAGGTAATAACAACGTGGCTATGCCATTGGAATGCCCCTTTAACTTTGGTGAGCTTTTGGTTAGGTTCAGAGTGTTGTTTTATATATATGAACATGTGTGCATTTATGGGTGCTTATTCTGTGAACTCAACTGTTAATCAGGGACTCTAATTCCCATCATGCATTGCACATCCGAGCAGGTGGTATTAGAGGTCACAGCGTGTGAGCCAATATTGATACATTGCCAGAACCACCAGACAAACAGCTGAGCCTCTAAAGCTCATGGGTAATGAAGTTTATATACCAGGTAACTATAACAATAATAGGCAGTGTGAGTGAGGGACCACCCCCAGTGAATAAACGTTAACCCCTTGAAATATCGGCAGGATGTGACTATGAGATGAGTTAAGATGTAGCAAGCAATCCATAATCAAATTCCCAGACCAGTTTCACCAGTGTGTCAACAAGCAGACGTACAGGGCCACTTCATCTGTCTGAAGTCTGCGGGGCCTACGAGTCATCATGCTAGGGGTCTTGCCGTCATTGTGTGGTGTGGTGTTATGTGTTCAGTCTGACTTCACTCTGTAGTCTGCAGCTCTGGCTGGCTGGCGGCAGTTTGTTTTGTCTCCTGACAATCGGCCTGTGATTGGTGGACGGGGTCCAAGACATCTCCGTCAGACAGCTGTTGATCGCTCGGAAATCCAGGGGCAGGCAGTCGGAGCGGAACAATGAGTTCATTGGTCTCTTGGCTCATTGGTCGCCGCCCCAGCAACGGTTGATGGTGGTGGGGGGTTGTTGGATGGTGATGAATTTCAACCCCGGTGCCACAGGCGTGAGTGGGCACTTACCACGATGGTGCTGTGGCGGAAATGAACCGAAACACAAATAAAATAACTGATTAGATGGACAGACGGATAGACAGACAGATAAACAGGCTGGCAGGCTGACAGACAGATGCAGGCAGACAGACAGATAGATGGACAGACAAAAGGGAAAACCAACAAGGAGTACTATTGCCAATTTGTGGATATTGTTTGGATATTGTTTGAGAAGGTATGAAAAAGAGCAGCTCTAAAACTTTTACTTACATACTATTGTCAAGTCTCTTCATTTTCAGAGAAATATATGAATCCAGTGTTCTGCTAGCGTAGTGACTCATGTATCAGTGCATTCACCAACTATGTTAAACAAAATCTTGCAGAGAAGACCAACTTCAGCCAATGCATTTACATAGCGTAAGTAAACATACTTCTAAGGCATGCAAACGAAAAATGCTAATGTGGTTTAAAGCTAGAGAAGGCAATTTATTGAAACCAGCAAGAGTAAGCTCGATTTTTAAAGCATCCAAATGCAAAAATCCCTTCCCTCCCTTCAGGCCTCGCTCCAAAGCCACTCCCCTAAAACACATAACTAGCTTGATAGCTTAGCAACAGGTTTGCCTAGCCATGTCGTAGACTCCAGTCATGCGCAATGAGTGCAAAAGCAGAGTTTGCGCAGCTAGGTAGGTAAACAGACAGGTAGGCCATCAAATAATTTCTTTTGAGCAGAATGAAATGATTGGACCGGCTTATGCCTGACAGCCACAGATTACCGTTTTTTTTTTTTGTCAGAGCATTTTATTTATTGATTGCTGTCGTGATGTGCCTACCCTAGCTTTAAGTAAGAAAAACGTACCAGTCGCAGCTAATATCGACAGTTGGCCATATGTGGCTCATCAAGTTCTTCAGCAGAGCAATTCAACGGCAAAGTGAAAATATATGTGTGTACGCCCAACGTACTGTAATTATCACCATACATATATAGGTTAATTATGGGGGTTATGAAGTGTGGGAAATAAGCGCTCCTCTTTGTTTGGTATTGTCTTGAAGCCACACTTACTTTAGGTTTAATTGGACAGCATCATGTTGTAATAAGCTGTGGTTGCATGGGTTTGATGCTGGGGTCCTCTGGGGTTAGAACCACATCAGCTTCACATCTGAGCTCAAATTAGCATTCTGGGCAAGCCGAGCTCCCCGGGCGTAATTAAGGTAAAGTCAACATCGGAGTTCATCATTGGTTTTTATATAATCTTAAAAACTAGTTGTTTTTTCTTTGGCAGCTGTTTGTCTCTCAAATTAAAAAAGAAAACATTACGCTATAGTTGATTTGGCATCTCAGAGAATTTTTTGGTTGGAATTTGTGCCCCCCTTATTATGGGAAATGTGGGTTTGCACAATGATTAAATGTTTAATAAAAAATTCATTGTTGTTGCCAACATCTGTACAGTGCGAGCTAACGGCTCACTGGAGTGTGTGAGTCTTGTAAAGTTTCCAGGCGCGCCGCACGGAGAAAACCCTGGAAAGTTCACAGAAGAAGAGGAGTTTGGCTTCCTCATTACGCTGCGTCTTCGCTGTTCGCCATTAGACGCCCAGAGAACATGTTTAATTGCCTTAAAATCTGAATGCATGATCAGAAATGGATTAATTTGATTTTCTTGCTGTTTTCTACAAGTAGCAGATGGTTTATGTCTTCGGAGCGCTCGCGACATAATAAAAAACAACACGATCCCTAGCGTGTCTGTGATTGGTCAGCGGTAATGAAGCATGGCGCGCTGGTTATTGATTTAGAAAATGAGGATGACATGGGCATTGTGTGTTGTTGTCATAATAAATTAAAGAGGTGCTCCCCCCCCCCCTTTTTTTTATAGTTCATAGA
Source organism: Lota lota (assembly GCA_026745465.1). Taxonomy (NCBI): domain Eukaryota; kingdom Metazoa; phylum Chordata; class Actinopteri; order Gadiformes; family Lotidae; genus Lota; species Lota lota. Next base: position 4,620,223 of record JACYXH010000826.1, read on the forward strand.
AACATAACTTAAATAAGATAAAATATTGGCATTTCCACTCAGGTGGTCCATGGCCTGTAATTGTATTGTTTAATTTTGAAGAAAAAAAGGAGACACTTTTTTATTGTCGCTGCTAACAAGCAGATGGTCGGCTTGACTTATTTGTGTTCTGTGTTTCTGAATGACCGATCAGATGCATGATGGGAAATGGGATGAGCTGCTTGTCAGCGGAGACACAATTCACCGGAGATGGGCCCCGCCGTCACTGAATACATTGCCAATTTACTCTCCTCCCTCTCGTTTTTTGTTGTTGTTAAGGTTAGTCAATTTTTTTTTCATTATTATTGGCTGTTACAAGAGCAGCTGTTCTGCAGACTCCTTTCCTCATGCTCTTGGAATTACCGCCGTCACACTGACGGGCTGCGAAGAGGGACTCCACTCGCGCATGAGGGGCTCCAATCCACCATCGGAAATAATGGGACTCACCAAGGAGGAGGTGGAGAAGGAGGAGGAGGAGGAGGGGGAAGTGCGTGGGGGGGTTGTCTGTCAGTCCACAGGGGAATGGGTGGTGGCAGCCCAGGGCACTGTGTCAGGGGAATTGGGGGAACAAGTGTGCTCCCTCCAACACCCCCATCTGCCTGATGAGCCAGGCAGGGGTGTCTTGTAAAGGGGATAGTCCAACCGAAGAACTGTTTGTTTGCTTGTGATGTTGCTGTTAAGTTTTTATCCTTAAATGCTAGACACTCGATGTTAGGATCTCAGATGATAATCTGTCAGGCATCCGCTTCCTTGACACTTGACAACTTGCAGGTTCACTTCAACGAGATACATCAGCCATACAATTGCAGCAGTTGAAAGATGTCCACTTCCAACGTATCTGAAATTATTTAAATACATCAAATTGAGGGCCTGAAGTTGTTTCCTTAGTAGGGTTAATCCCCTAATGATTTCCTGATAACGTTGATTTGTTTCTGCTCGTTCCTCCACATAGCTCCTCGTGTGAGGCCATCTGTCCCCATACCGTCTGAATCCCGTGACCTATGACCTCTTTGACACTAGCCCCCCGCCCCCCACCACCACCACCACCACCACCACCCCCATCCTTTCGACGACTTTGCTGTCACATCTTACCTCCTCCTACTGAGCACGCGACAAAAATCAACGGCAATGACGCACACAGAAACGCCACGCCACGCCGAACGCTAAACGCCATGCGTCCTTCCCTCCAGGCGGGCTGGGAGGGCACCTCGGCCGGTGGCCCCCCAAGGGGTTGTGGCGTCATGGATGATTCTTTTCTGCGTCATTACCTTTTCATGAGTTGCCACTTTGCGTTATTTACGTCGGACTGATGGCAGCGGTGTTCGGAGCTCGAAACAACATGTGATCGACCCCCTGGGGGTGGGGTGGGGTGGGGGGGGGGGGGGCAGCCTGTGTGACTATGTTAAATATTGCACGGAAACGCCACCTGCAGAGAGGAAGAGGAAGAGAGAGAGAGAGTGGAAGAGAGAGAGATAGAGAGAGAAGGGGAGAGGAAGATGAGGAGAGAGAGAGAAATAAAGAGAGATAGGGAGTGAGAAAGCAAGATAGAGAAAGCAGAAGAGAAAGAGTGAGGAAGATAGAGGGCAAGGGAGTGAGAAAGAAAAATGATATGAGAGAGAGAGAGAGAGAGAGGCAGTGAAAGGGTACGAGAGAGAGGGGCAGATGTAGGCCAAGGGCGAGACAGAGAGATGCATCAGTGCATGATGGGAGGGCCTCTGTAAGGCAGTGTGACTGTAGAAGGAGTAGAGTGAGGGAGAGAAGGGAGAGAGAAAGAGCCACCCCAAACCACAAGCAGTGTTCAGTTGACCTGGTTTGTTTTCTGCTTCAAACCACAAGAGCAGGTGTCACCAGTTGGAAGGAAACCTGTCAAGGTTTCGTATATGTCTGTCTGTCTGTCTGTCTAACTATCTATCTATCTATGTATCTATCTATATACTGTACGTATAGATCTTCATATCTATCTATTTATCTATCTATCCATGTACAGCAGCTTTAAGGTTGATGATTACTGAAGGGAGGCCCACCTCCTCACTGCTGTTCATCTGTGACACTCAGCGTTGCGTCTCTCTGGTGAACCTGAGCTGCGTTCCAGGTCTCTCATTGGATCACCATCCAGAGGTTTTGCTTATTGACAACGTAAGATGTCTCACTCTGCCATCCATTGCACACATTTATTCTCCCCCAGTCATTATAGTATCATCCGCATATTGGATGGTTATGGATGATGTTAATATCCATTTGGGTGTAGTGAGAAAGTAAAGTAAACTTGAAAGCATCTAAACTTCAGAAGTAGGGGAAGGAGGGAAACACTAGGTCTGTCAACAGTGGAATAAGTGAAAAACCAGTTTGTGAAGTAAGAATACAGTACAATACAGAACATGATGGAAGATCTCAGCTCCCATCTCTAGTAGGATTGGAGGCTTCTATGCTATAGAAGCTGAACTCAGTCACAAGCTGTGTTCATCATTCCATACATTGAATACACGCATCTCTGCATGTCCTTACCTGCAAGGCCTTATACAATGTCAAAGTCACTATGGTGCAGCTCAAACCATGGTGACTGCTTCATTTACATATTCATCTTTGGGTTCATTTAACAACATTAAGGGCAACATTTACAGCATAATGTACATTTTGTACCATATGCATTTTATTCTCAGTAGAACTAAAGCACGGTTTCAGTCTGAGAGTTTGATAAGAACCAACACACAGATACATACACACACACATGCACACGTACACACACACACACGCACACACACTCACACACAACCCGCCCACCACCCCATGCACACACACATCCCCCCCATCCGCCCCCCACTATGCTATCATGTTAATAGCATCAAAAGAGCGTAATTTGACCAATGTGATTTGGGATGGCGCTCCTGTGTAGAAACAATACCGCGCTGCTATTGGTCCATTGTGCCTCCATGGTTGGCTCCCTGGGTCCTGCATCGCGCAGAATTCCCCTTTGAACTTGCTTGATTGCGGGGCTAATTTATATTAAGAGCTAACCCTGTTAGCAGCAACTATTGAAGCTTCAAGGAGTCCTTGCGTCAAGCAGAGAGCACGGGAGCTTCAATTACCAAACCTCCCTCCCTCCACCAGCGTACGTACGTCTATAATTAGCTCGACATTAACCAGAAATATTTACTTTGGTTAAATCATCCAAAACATTTAGTTGAACTTGTCAAGGGTTTAGATCAAATTGTTGTTTTTTAATGTGCTTTTATTAAGGGTGTCTTTTTCCCCCTTTTTGCTTTGGCTGTTTCATTCGTTGCGGACGTCATGCTGGTGCTAATAGCGGTGTTTGGTCATAGGGCTTTTCTCTTCTTAATTGCTGACGATTTATCGGAGAGCTGTGAGTCGCGCAACGTATTCTCACTTAATATTCAACCCAAGCGCACGGCCGTGTTGAGTGGGACGCAAAATACTGTTCTTGAGTTTTGAGTCCTATTTGAAGATAAAGCCCAGCTACATTGCGCTCTGTGTGCTTTGCTCCGTTAAAACCATAGGAGTCTATTTCTTGTTTGTGTTGCGCTACAAGAAGATGGAATGGGAATCGTAGACAAGACAATTGTCACAGTGTCGGTGGGCCCTTTTTGTTCACCTCCCTGTTCCAGGACCTTGGGATGGAACCTCCACGTTTCTGGACCCCCTGGCTGCATGGAGCTTCCAGTTGTTGTAGTTCCTTCTGTGGGAACATTTAATAACATCTGCATGCCAGGATACCTGGAGCTGTGTGAGGGTGTGTGTCAGGGGAAGATATACACTTATTCAGGAATAAGCATCAAGACTGGTGATCCCTGGTGATTATCCCTGTCACACTATTTGGTCTCATATAATAAATTAAATGATGCTCCCAAATATAGCTTAAAATGGTTCATGAAAAGGGTTAACTGTTGACGCTTAGGTATGGAGCTACATATGGCTACTTTTAGGTAAAGGTCAAAATGGTCAAGCGTAGGTATTGTGCTGAAGGTGATCATGTTTGAGTGTTTGGTGTGGTTAAGCTCTGGGTAATGATCTGTGAATCATGACAATAATCTCTAATTCCCTGCAGTCCTGACCAGGAAATTAAGCGTTCAGCTTCCAAATAAAGAGGTCATACGTCCTGCTGTATCTGTAGTGTACCACACTGGGAGAATGTTCAATAGGCTGCGAACACAACCGGGCCGCTCTAAAGAAACCCTTTTGTTCAGAAAATTAACCATCGGCTTTGTGAAAAACAAGTGGCAAAGCTAATTCTGTATTCATGCTAATACAGTTATATTTTATATCTGCAGAGCCTCCCAGCCCTGCCCACTGGGATTGCATGTTATTGTCTGCAAATAAAATTATTTGCGGTGACTAATTCATGTTCAGTGACAAATCCTAGCCATTGATTGTGCGGGGATTAATTGAAGTTGACGTCGCTTCTTCGGTCGGGGGTACAATTATGGAAGTTGAAGACGTCTAAAGAAGAACACCCACCTGAGGGGAGGAAGGGGTAATCTGCTACTTCCTGTTTGTAAAAAAAAATCCCACTCTAAACACAGCTGTTTGTGTTAAATCTATTATAGAAAAATGAGTGGGGGAGGAACCAGGGGTTTAATGCGGTTAGATTGACATGCAGATACACAGAATACTACAACAATGACGGCCCTGCGCGCGCTTTATGGTGACGAATAATCAGAAATCCTTTTATCGACGAGACATCAAGGAGCATTTAGGTCACGCTTCTGTTAATCCTATTGACTATTTTGTGATTTCTCCTTCCTCTCTCTCTCTCTCTCTCTCTCTCTCTCTTGGTTGCTATATTTGTCTGGTAAACGCTGGATGTTTTGGCTTGACAAATTGTTATACAGGGAAAATCCTATTATGGGATGTTTTTCTTTATGATATCGAGGGTGTTGTTGTGTTTGCAGTGACATCCTGTTTGGCGTCTTGCGTTAATGCTATGATTACTGTACTGTTTAGTCATTAATGGAGTATTTTCGGTGGCAAATTATCCATATTTCTTCCCCATTTTCTCCCATTACTTAGCTTTGTTTCAATATTTAATAGATTTCCAAACCATATTAATTAAAGATTATCAGTCTTGAACAAAACCTGTGTTTCGTATGTTGATTTAGTTTTAAAGTCTGTATTCAGAAAGACTTAGGGGTCATGGACAATTTTAACAGCTTGTCTGATGATTAAGTCTGACACAAATCATGCTGTTATCTGTTATAGTGCACCTCTACCTAACCAATGACGCCTTACCATTGACCAGAGATCCAATCTGATAGCAATCTATTGCTCACTTTGCATTTGATTAATAAAATAAAAAGTATTAAAACAATTAGGCCATAAGGAATAATGAATGAGTTTTATTTCTGATAGTTTAAGCAGGGTAAAGGGAGATAAATACTTATAATGAATACATAAAAATAGATAGCACAGATGTGTTTACTGCCTGAGCCTCCTGTTACTATTCTGACCCTCAAACCTCAACGATAACAGTGAAAACAGTTGATTGACAGGCATTAGGTTATGCCCTTTGATAAATCCTTCTTCTCCTGTGTGAATAAAGAAAAGCACATTTTTCATCACAGACTGCATTGATTGGGACTTGTAAAACCACATCTCTTTTCTTTTGTTTTAGTTCCAGGTAGATCAAATGCACCCCATAGAAATGCTTTCCAAACCAACTTTTAAATAGTATTTGGTTCGTGTATTGTTGTGTAGCCTTTGTAATCGCAAACTCAAAGACTCAACTGTTCTCCCACTGAAAGAGGTTTGGAAGAACGTTATTTTGATGGTATCTGCATGCACTCAAAATACAAATCTGGCAAATGGACCACATTCAAATAACAAAAGAAACCAACTCATCACCTGTATTCCACGTGAAACCACCAATCTGACGTCCTATCAGTTTCCTATCTGGTGAGACTTAGCCCGTGCATGTGCTACACTAGCAGCGCTATGCTAAACATCTGCAATCAACCTACTGTTTCTTTGATAGCAAAAACAATAGCTAGCCTGCTGCTTTTAGCTAGTGCTAATATCTACCACCATCCACCTGCTGGGTAGCCTGATACCACCAACAAAAAACCAAGGTATCCCCCCATAACACCATGGTAACCCCCTAAAAATATATTGTATCCCCCCAAGACACCATAGTAGTCCCCCAAAAACTATGATATTCCCCCCTAAACACATGACAGCTCTCCCAACAAACCATAAAAGTCCCCCCCCCCTAAAAGAAAACCCGGATAGCCATCAAAAAAGCCATGATAGCCACACAAAACAGCCGACAGCTCCCACAAAATAAAGATGGTATAACCCCCCCAAAAAAGCAGTGCCTGGGTCAGAGGCAGAGGATGAGGCGGGGTGACGCCCTGGAGAATATGAATGAGTTTTCTTACTGACGTGCATTATGATAAATTATCAGTCAATTATTCAACATGTATGTCAGTGGGACTATATTTGCCGGACCACCCGGTGTTGGCAGAATAGAGGTTACACTACGGGGAGTGGATAAATAATACACATTTTTAACAGCATTAAATATTCAGCTATTTGGCTGATGAGATTTACTGGTGAATTACAGCCTCCCTGTTGGTGGGTCTGGGAGGAGACGAGGCCAAGGAACCCAGCCAGGGACAACACAATCACAAGCACACACCGAAGCAGCACACACACAGGCACGTGTATATACACACATGGATGTGCACACAAAATCACATGCACATGACATACACACTTTAGTAGATAAACAGTGCATAAAAACCCAAACACACAGGCACACACACACACACACACACACAAACACACACATAAGTAAATGTACGTGCATAAACACATGCATACATACAGTACACACACATACATACATATACCTACACACACATATACATAAACGCACACACAAACGCAAGGGTGCACGTATAGGTGTGCACCTATACGTACATACAAAAACAAGACACCCTTATGCATGTTTGTCTGCACAAAAGAGAAAGATACACACACCTACACACACACAGCCCCAGGTGGCACATGCTGGCATGGACTGCCTCACCTGATAATACTGTATGCACCAATGATTCCATCCAAAACACACGCACTGCTTTGGCCCACAGTAGGCAGGTAGATTTAACTACCCTGCTCTGCTCTGTGTATTTACACACACACACACACACACACACATGTAAGCTTTATCTCGAAAACGGTGTCGTTTGCTGTACGTTTAAATGCATCGACATGTATCTAATTCTCCATTTCCTAATATAAGAACATTGAGATCAATTTTAGATAGAGGTTCTTCTCCTCTCTCCCTTCACCACGAGGAGCTGGCCTGCTGTATGTGATGCTGGGGAATGGGCGAGGGACATGAGAAATGACGCAATTAGAGAGAGGTTCACATACATTATTTAGCGCTCATTAGCGTCCGATGACATGACAACACGCTCTCCACCAATGAGAGCACTCGGCCAGGCTCAGGCAATTAGTGAAATTAGTGGCATAGGACTTGGCGAGAGTTCCGGCCGCATGGCCGACTAGATACAGCCCCAGTGTCACTCCAGTCATTTATAACTTCTCTCGTGAAATATCATGTGTATTATCCCCGGGAACCAGGACGTCCCCTCGGATCCGGGAATAACAGTCCAGCAACCCCCCCCCCCCCCCCCCCCCCCCCCCATCACCATCCCCTCCCACATTTTTTTTTCTAGGGCGCTGCTTAATGCAGCAGGCCATTTTGTGTCTGTATGTATGTGTGTCTGTGTGTGCGCGCTTGTGTATGTGGCGGGAAACCGACAGGACAGAGGTCCAAATGGATGGTAATTAGCAGCCTGGGTGGTGTTTGTTTTCATTTGGTGCATGTTTGTGCTGATAAAGTTTGACTTGCCAAAAAAAAATAATGTCGGTCCCAGAGCTGGATTGTGCTCAAGCTGTTTCCCAGAATCCTTCAGGAATGCTGGGAAATGTAGCGTGGAGCGGCCGGTCGCAGCGCGAGCAGACGGTGCTAATCAGCCGTTAGCGGACGTGCTAACAGATAGGCCCCAGACCACAACCCTCTGGTCTGCTGAGTCAATAATTAACTAAGCAAGTCAATATGTATCTATGTGGCAGTATTTTCTTGTTTTTCCTCAGTGATAATGTTTCCAAGTGCTTGGTATCGAGGTGAAGACAACACAGATTTATTTAATGGAGTTTGGCGAGAATCAGAGCAATGAAAGTGACATTAAAAGGACATGAGCCCCATATATAGCGAACACGCACGTTAGAACGATAAATATTCTGCCGTGGAAACGCGCAATAAGTGAAAGGGCTCTTACTTTTTAGTGATTTTTTCCTTAAATAAAGAATTTGAAGAATTTGAGTCAACAGATAAAATAACCAATATACAAAAAATAAAAAATAAAAGCAGGTCATTTAATTGCAACATTTTGATCCCTTTAGGCTTTGAATGCGAGCACTGCCGCCCACACAGAATGATTAGGTCCACATCCAGCTCAAATGAGCGGCTAAACAGTCCTTTACAACCCCTGTATCATTACTGCAATGAGAGAAAGAGAGAGAACGAGAGAGAAAGCAGAGAGAGAGAACAAGCAAACCAAATAAACAGGTGTTGTGTGCTTTAAAAAAACAGCGACTAATGCTAGCGTGTTCAGGAATAGAGAGGCATAATTAAAGTGGGGCTGGATTATGAAAAACACTGTGCATGTTAATTACACCAGGTATGCTCATTGATTTGCTGTTATAATACTTAAATGTGTCATTAATAATTCATTTTCCCTTCCAGTCCCTTTTAGATTTGCCACGCACCTGCGTTGCGGATGACGTGGTGTCATACAGAATGACGGTTATTATGGACATATTATTCTCTTTGTGTGTGTGTGTGTGTGTGTGTGTGTCAGTTGGCGGTGACACATGGTGATTTGTCCTTTATCGCCCACAAACATTGTCGGTATCGCTCATGAAACTGTCATAAACTCATAGGCTGACCGCCATGGTTCGGCCTGGAGTTTGTTGGTTTTTTGTTTTCATGGCGTAACTATCACAAGACCGTTCACTTAATGAACGATGATTAACCAGGACCTTCGCTGCTTCAATCCTCAGCTGAACTTGTTGAGTAGATGTTACGATCTTGGTGTGAAAACACTTCAACAGGTCTTGTATCTACATACCTTCTGCCAGTCTGTTGGAAACCTGCAGTTTCCAGTGTCAAATGTCAGTTTCTAATATAAGGATTGACATCCTGTTATCTGAACCAGTGATTCCCAATTCCAACCGGAGGTACTTGTACCGTATATAGAAATTGCATACACGGTAGAATATAATGAAACAGTTATGTTGATTTTATATGCAACAATAAAACTATAGAAATAACATGTAACTTCAACATGGCCTATTATATTGCTCCCATCACCTTCTGGGTTACTGGCTCAGACAGTGACACAAGGTGGTTTATGAAAATGCACTTATTGGTGGAAGGGGGTGCCACCAATACATTGGATAGGGGTTGAAGGGGTTAGATAGGGATGCACTCAAACGTTAGGAACCATTGACATCACACTCTCTCCTGTCTACTCAAACCCCCCAAATCCCAGGGCTCCATAAGGGACCAGCTCTCCTCCAAACCCCCAGACCCACGAATCCTCAAGGAAGCGAAGGAATGCACTCCCAACAGGACCAGTGGAGAGAAATATAAACGATGACAAAACCCACTAAGAAACGACAACAGCAACTGCCTCGGCCCCGGGCCCAATCAAGTTTGTCCTTGAGTTTCCACACCTGTGAGCGCTCCGTGTGCGACGGGGGCCATTTGTGAATTGGAGGGAAATGCGACATGTTTGTCCAGCGTTCGCCTCACAGGCGCGTGTGTTTCTCCTCTCCGTTTTGAGGTGTTTTTCTGTCTTTTTTTTCTTTTCTCCCCAGCGATTGTTTGTCTTCTCTTTGTTGGTTGGTGAAATGCTCAAATTGCGTTTCTCAGATGTCGATTCCCCGGAGGTGTGCGCTCGATGGCAGGTGTCTCTGAGAATCGCGCTAGCAAGGGAGAGAGAGAGAGAGGGAGGGAGACGAGAAGATGGAGAGAAAGACGAGAAGAGAGAGGGGGGAGATGGAGGAGAGCGGGAGGAGAGAAGAGAAAGACGAGAGATGTAGATGCATCCTCTCCCACTCACTTCTTCCATCGTGGGATTGAATTTATGCGCTCACTTTGCCATAGATGCTCTTTAGCAATGTAAATGCATTCTCATGATGCTGGCCGTTTCTCCCGCATCAATATGGCTCTCCTTTTTCCCTTTCTTCTACCAGCTACAAACTTTTTTTCCTCAACAGTAAAGATTTTTGGCAACAGAAAAAGAAGCGCTTTAAGAAAAATAAAATACATGTACAAAAGAAATACAAAAACAGCGTAGAGAGAGTCTGAAGTTAGCAATGTGGTTCTCGGCAGTTTCACACAAACAGGTAATGAGACACTTCACTCCCAACGGCCCTCGGAAACACAACTCAAAATCGCAATTGATTGAGATATTGCGGGATAGCAATTTGTTTGTCCTTCACTATTAAGGACTTGTGGTTTACTATTAAGGATCTGTAGTTTACTATTAAGGACTTGTAGTTTACTATTAAGGATTTGTAGTTTACTATTAAGGACTTGTACTTTATGATTAAGGACTTGTACTTTACTATTAAGGACTTGCACTGTACTGTTAAGGACAATTAGAAGTGGGTTTTCCCCAGGGTTTCTTTCCCTCCCTCTCTTAAACGGGACTGTGGACTGCGGAGTAGCCCACCAGAGAGACACACTCACGTACGTAACAGATATTGAACTGCAAAGCTGTGGCGTTGAAAGCCACAAGGGGAGGGAGGGAGTGGGGAGGGGAGGGGGGAGGGTCTTAAGTCACGGTGCCTCGTTGACTTAAGACCAGGGAAAAAACAAATGATGTCTTAGTTGAAAGAAATATATCAAAGGATATCAACAATTACCAGTCATAAACAGCCTGGCGGGGCGGGGACGGGGGATGGGGGGTTAGCAAGCAGAGGGAATTAGCATGTCGAGCTGATACATATGCATGTAAAGGCGCTCCCATGGGAATAACGCGAGCCTGATTGATAGCTTTGGAATTGAAGGATGTGTAAATTTTCCTTTTTCATTTGGTAGCGGTTTGTGTGCGCTGTTGCGCCTGCTAAAATACATACAGCACTTGTTAAAAGTTTTTTTTATCAACTTTATAATCCTTAATGCCACATCTGCTTGCTGTCTTTATGGTGCCTGTAAAATGTCATTAAATTATTACCGCCAGCTGGCCTTATTGCACAGTAACCTCTCTTATCTATTATGCTCAGAGAATACTTTTGATTTATAGGGCCTCTCAGAATAAATGATATTTTATACATATGTGTGTACAAATAAACAAGGGGAAATGGGTTTCTTTAAATAATTCATGAGAAGTACTTGGATGTACCGAGATGGAGTTACAAAATCTGAGTTTGTTTTTACAGTTTGGCTGTTTTTAGTTTTGCTGTCAGGTCTAGTCTGCAGGGTTGAATAAAAAGTACATAACCGATATGTTGAGAAATATAACTGGCAACTGAGTGTGTGTCTTGTTTTTAATGATTATAATGTTTTACACATTTATAATATTTTATTTGGTGTGTCTACATCATGTGGATTATCTTAAATAATATTTTCTGTTTAATATGTTGATATGATGTTAATTAAATTAAATACCAAATGTTTATATCTTTATATATAACACATTGAATTACATTTTCATTTTCTTGTTTTGGTGCAGAAAGGATTCAACAAATATATTCAGCGTAGGGAGTTCTTTAGTCCAAAAGTACTTAAAACGGAAACAAATGTTGGTCATTTATTTTAATAACTGCAGGAAATCCTTGTGCTATTTTTTTGAGGGGGGGGGGGGGTTCATTTGAATTCCAAAGCTTTATCAGTCAGCTGTGAAGGATTCCAGCACCACCTAATGTCAACACAGAGCTACTGAAGCCCAGAGAAAACGACTGGACAAACTGTCATTCATACACACAAGTCATACACACAGACCCACATGCAAAGGCGTGCGCACACATGCACGTATAAACCCCCCACACACAGGCATGCTTTGTTAAAAGAAAAGGTCCCAGAGTGTGTCTTCTTAAAGATTGCGGCTGCTGCCACACACACTAATACACACAGTATAATGACTGCATGAACACACACACACATACACACACACCCTCCAGATGCAATAAAGAGCTGTTTGCATAGATGCTTTATGTGCATCCTATGCAGGGAGTATGTTATGATATATTATGGCCCTGGGTGGTGTTTGTGGTGGTAGGTAGTGGCGGTGGGTGTGGGGTGGGGAACCCTCTTTAGGCTCTGGGCCCCCAGGGACACACCGCACCAGCCGACCTCCCAACAAAACGGTCGGGGTGGTTTGTTGGTGGGAGGGCGGGGAGGAGGGGCGGGTGGAGGTGAAACAACAATTCCAGATATTAAAGATGAATAAGTTGTGTGCATAATGTATGTGCAATCTGTATGATCTAAGGAGTGATTCTTTTAATTTAGTTTACACTCTTTGCATGTTTTATTCCTTATCTTTTTACTTTCACCACATGACACTAAACACACAGAAACATGTACATTACTGTGATTTTTCGTTCACTCTGAAAATTCTGCAAATTGCAAATCCTACACCCAGCACCCCCACCCCTAACCCCACCCCCACTCTAGCCATCCCTCCCCCCTCAACAAGAGTGTGTGTCTCTGACATCTATCTTAACATCATCAGCTGCTGGGCTCGTGAACTAGTGACTCGCCTGTCACTCCCTGATGATGTCATTATTACCCGTGTTGAACGCACCAGCAATCCAGACAGGACGTATATAAATAGTGCATGTCTTAGGAAGACGCCATGCGTGGAAAAACAAAACAATGGCAGTTAGGATACTGGAGTTAACTGTCACTTTATTGTAGTTTATTTGTTGTTTTATTTGAAAGAAAATCCAGAAATAATCGTTATTTTTTTTAACATTAGATATGATATGAGGGTAACTCTGGTGGTGAAAAAAATTTATTTGGTTGAATTGTTCAACTTGATTGACTGAAATAAATTAATTGTTTGGATGGACAATTTTGTCTGCATTATAATTTTAATTTTTCTGCAACGGTGATTATTGTATACAATCTTTAGGTCAGAAAATGTTCTAAAAAAGTTCAACTCAAAAGTTCCATGCTATTATAAAATGGAAATAGTTCACTTTACTTTTGATGCATTGTATTTTTTTTAAATGAAGTAAGGATATGATATTCAAATTCATTTTGGTTTTGTATGTCACTTAAGTGAAAATGTGTCTTTTTTTCATTTGCTAATTTTATTTTAGTATGTGGATTGTGGCGTCAGGTTGCCTTTTGGTGTCAGATCAGAGAACAGCTATATAACAGAGATATTGACAAACACACACACAAACACAACACAACACACACAATGCATTATGTGAAAGATGTTTTGCCACAGCTTATTGCTTTAAATTCCAAAAAGTAAAAAACATGTGCATGCATTCACACGTGTTACCAACACACATGCTGATACTCTGTATGAGAACACACACACCTCACACAAACACATACATACACACACACACACACACACACACTCTCTCTCTGATAGTGTCGCCAACTTACACACTCACACTTTCTCTCTCACAAACACCCACAAAAAACACACACGTGCTGATACTCTGCTCGCCAACGTGCACACTTTCACACACACACACAGACACACACAGACACACACACACACACGTTTGCTCTCACACACACACAGACACACACACACACACACACATGCTGATTCTCCACCCGCCAACATGCACACTTACACACTTACACACACTCACACACACACACATACACATTTAGGAGAGCAGCAGTGTGAAGCTTAGAATAAAGGAGGATGTGGATTTGGCCTGGTTTCCATGTCAGACACGGCTGCCTGTGCATGTGCGCACGCTCGTGGGCTTTAGAAGGCTCTCCTTTCTACTCCCTGCTGTTTCCTCCTGATAATTTTAATGTCCGTGTTCCTCTCTTTAGGCTCGGCAGCCTTCTGAACTTCATTCTCTGGCTTTGTAGTTTACGCCGCGGCCACACACACACGGCCACACACACACACACACACACACACACACACGGCCACACACACACACACACACACTCACGCATGCACAGACGCACACGCGTGCACGGCGAGCTCGTCTTTCGTTCTGTAGTGTTGCCCACCAAACGCCTAACCAATTAGCAGTTCAAACGGACCTCCGTGCCTGTAGTTTACGGCGCCGATTCTGGCTGGTGTTGGTGCCCGGGCTGATTTTCTCCTTCCTTAAAGTGTTGCTTCTGATAAAAGACGTGCCAGTGCATTTCACTGTGGGTTTTCACCAGCTTTTCTAAACATGACCGGGCCAAACCGAGCCACAACTTCTGTGAAGTTGCTGCTCCGCTGGCTCTTCTTCTTTGCGCACATCAAAACTGGCTTTCTCACACCCATCCTAGCATCAACATGTCTGTGATTCGATTATTTGTATCTGTTTTAAATACATCTGCACCCTCCAAATTAAAGTGAAAGAACAAATAAGCACAAATATTGATTCACATTTTTATACAAACTTTGAAAAGCCACAATGCATGCAATGACCATAGAACCCTGTGGTAAAAAGCTGTCATGTTATTCCCCCCACACACACACACACACATACCTAAATACACACAACCATGCAAAAGCACACAACCACACACACGGACACACACAAACACACACATAATAATCCCAAACTAGAGCAGATGAGGGGCCCCAGACGGAGGCCCCTCCATTGTCTACCAGTCAGCTCAACCACCCTCCAAAACATCCTACAGTACAAGTGTGTGTGTGTGTGTGTGTGTGTGTGTGTGTGTGTGTGTGTGTGCACGTGCACGTGCATGCAGTCAAGCATGTGTGTTCACTGTGTGTGGGTGTGTGCGTATGTGTGTTTGGGCATGTGTGTGCGTGTGTGTGTGGGGGGGGGGGGGGGGTGTATATGTGCATGTGTTTTCTCTAACACAGGGTGTGGAGAGGAGTTCGGTGTCTGATTTCCCCAGACGGGCTCCAGGGGGCCTTGAGGTTTACCTGCCTGTCAGCACACCTGGGCTCCCAGAAGCCACGCCCCCATGGGCATTCACTGGCCATGCCCCCTTCCCTCCTTTCTCCTCTACGGAGGTCTCACTGAGGGGGGAATGTAACAAGTGTTGCCTAAGGAACTGGTGTTCTGTAAACGTGAAGTGTTTGTACAGCGTTAAATCTGAGCTGTTGTGCTGCTGAAAGGAGGTTAAGATGAATGCCTTACATGCCATGCACACATCTGTACACATGTGTAAACCAGGCACACACACACACACACACACACACACACACACACACACACTAATGGAAGGGCTAACAACCAGCTTGTCATGAGCAGTTTGGGCGTGCCATCTATTTCATTTTGTGAATTAATATTCCTAGGATGTTACAGCAGAACTTCAGGGGGGGGGGGGGGGGGGGGGGGGGGGGGGGGGGGGGGGGGGGGGGGGGGGGGGGGGGGGGGGGGGCACAGAGCCTGGGATGGAAACTAAAGACTTGTTTCATGTTTCCTTATGATAATCTACTGAAGCAAACTCATTTGCGCAAGTGGTTGAAGGTTTCAATAAGTTAAAACCTTAATAGTGAATTTATTTTGTTAAATTCTGCTGGCTGACTTTCTGTTCTCTGTTAATAGCCAATTGCGCGCTTTAAGATCCTCCCCTCTATCAACATGATTGGTCTAAACAAATATGAAGTCAAATAAGTGATTTGAGCTAGTCTGCCATCAAACTGCAGCTTATTCTGATTCATGAAACAAGTGGATTCATAAATAGTGCATGGAAAAAAAGTTGAGTAACTTGTTTTTGCCATTTGTTTGTGTGACATTTTAGCAATGTCTAGCGATCTGTCCTCACAAAATAAACCTATTTAGGAGGGCTATGAAGAGGTTCAATACAGGAACGGTGGCCGTGTTTTAACAATATCTATCTCTGAAGACAATGCAGGCCTTTTGTTTTACAACCCAAAACAACAATGTGTTTTCAGAAACAGCGGATTTATTGCTTACCTTAGGAGCCATGAACTTATGTTGTATGTTTGGTCATCTAAAAGCCTTTCTAAGTGAAGGTGTGAATCGTCGTTTAGGCCTTGTTGTTGAAGCAAGTTGGTTTGGAATATGTCTAAATATGTAATATAATCTTCGGTGACAAGTTCTGATAAAGAAAAATAATTAAAAAAAATACATAGTCGATGTACTCTAGCCTGGCTCTTTTATGCTATTATTACCTCGCCAGGGATGGCTTTGAATACGTTCAAAATTGTGTTGACAGGTGTGGAGAAGTAGATAGCTTTTTCAATTAACAGTTGATCTCAACACAAACGCGTTCCTCCGCGCGATCCGTCTGCTGACAGTTGTTGTTGTGGATCCATATGCAGGAAATGTAAAGGCGTACTTCCGACGCTGTTTTCTCGCTGACTGACCCCAACATATGCCAATTATTATAACGCTCTTGACCAGACGCGATTTACGTTCACTTCCCGGCTGTCTCCACAGCTGGACGGGAAACTCAGCTCGTGAGCATTTCAAATTCAGTGATTTCTCTCTCTCTCTCTCTCTCTCTCTCTCTCTCTCTCTCTCTCTCTCTCTCTCTCTCTCTCTCTCTCTCTCTCTCTCTCTCTCTCTCTCTCTCTCTCTCTCTCTCTCTCTCTCTCTCTCTCTCTCTCTCTCTCTCTCTCTCTCTCTCTCTCTCTCTCTCTCTCTCTCTCTCTCTCTCTCTCCCATCCCCCGGATTGAACTACAATGTTATGAACTTCGCGGCTGGAGAGACGTTCGGCAACATCTGTCTCAACGCAAATGTGTAAATGTGTAACCTTTGTCGTCATTGTGCACGTTCGTCACCGTGCACACTATTCACTTGACAGCCAGAGTGTCACCCGTCATGTTTCCACAAACCATCACAATAAAAAATAAAGTCCGGTTTTGTTTCAGAGGAACACACCCTCTTTGTCTAGAGACAGATTGTTGCTGAATACATATTTGCTTATTTTATATATATATATATATATATATATATATATATATATATATATACACATTTATATAAATGCCACATGTCCACCGTGGAACAAAATGAGTCTGTAGAAACATCATGTTAGTAGGGCTTCATCTTCTGTGCGTTTTTTTTCTAGAGTTTGGTGCTGTGTGCCTTTGGTCTACTGAGACAAATGCTGGAGATGTCCTTATTGGCTATCTTCAGATAATGGGACCTCAGGAATTTTGAGGCAGCAATTTGATTGGTCAGTTCCAAATTTGAAAGAAATGGCTGTCTGGATGCAAGGTTGTGGATGGATGCAAGATGTTTGAGGGTATAATACTATAATACTTGTTTAATATCCTTCCTAATTTCTCAGGGCTTGGTCTGTTTGTGAACAGAAGTCCAGCTACATACATCAGATTGGCCACAGTTCCCTAAACAAACAAACACACAACCTAGAGTTGAGTAGTGCCTTGTTACAGTAAGCTAACGTAAAAAAAAAGAAACATAGCGGAAGTCACAATGTAATACGCTTATCTTTTGACAGAGTGAAAAACGAATTCAGTATTGGGATGAAGAAAACATAATTACTTATTGTCAAGTTCATACGGTGACAGAGGTGTATGCATTTACATATACGCACACATTTTAATACTTTGTCTAGACTATAGTCCACAATCGTAAGTACAAACGCACACACACACACACACCACACGCACACACACACACACACACATTTTGATACATTGTCTTGGTCCACAATTGTCAGTACACACACACACGCACATGCACACACACATACACATCCCATCACAACTAGATCACTGACTTCTCACCTCTCTATTTTCTTTCTGTGGCTATGCCATCTTGTCATCTATCTACATCTATTATTTAGTGAGAAAGAACACACACATACACAAACACACACACACACACACACACACACACACACACACACACATACACACCCACGCACCACATGTTGATGGGCATCAAGTTCACCAGTTGTGTGATGAACTGGGGACGGGGATTTTGCAGCTGTAAACGCTTGTAAGTGACAGATGTGGCGGACAGGTGTGAACGCTATGAATCTCGTAAGATGGCTGCAAGAGTGTTGTCGTCTGGATACGGGCTAGCCACTAGGGGTATCACACATTCTTTTTAAAAACACTTAAATCTTCAGAACAGTTAGCGTACATCCAACCATAAACTTGAAAAGTTGCACAAAATAAATGGCCCAGTTTTCATGCTTCTAAGGCCTCTAAATGCTAGTGAGAGAGGGAAGGAGACAAATCAACAATCTTTCTAAGGCTTTTACTTCCTGATATGTGCTAAGATACGATAGAATGGATGTTGAAAGGCAGTACAGTACATTGTCAGATGACATGATGTTGTGTATTCATCAACAGGGATCAAGTCATTCCCTGGTAGTGTTACTGCTCTCTGTTTCTCAGTGTTCCCTGTCACCTTTACTGAGGTTCAACAGACATCACCCACACAGTCCGGCTCTTTGTCTCAACAAACCTCACTGTACTAGATGGCTTGTTTCAGGGTTAAGGGTCAGATGTTTTCCCTTCAAACAGCAGAATGCTTTGTTAGTCTGTCTGAATACTCTGAGATGTTTAACTGTTTAATTTAATAAAAGTGTTAATATAGCCCCATGACTATTTCGAGAACATTGGAGTCATCTGTGTGCTGCTCGCAATACAATTAAATAATTTGTCCTAATATTTCCTAATATTATGTTTTTATTATCAAGCTCTCTGGAAGCTAAAACGGTTCAGTTACCGAGTACCAGAATACCTTTTATTCTTTCTGTTCTTCTTGTCCTTTTTCCTCTTACCCCCAAAAAACGTCAACTTTCCAAACCTAGCTGTAGAAACTGGAGCGTGACGGCAACATTTAAATATGAAATAACAGCAGTTCTTTTTTTTTTGGGCCGTTTCAGACACCTTGCTCTGTTCGGAAAACAAAGGCGGGCGTTTTCACCAGCGATAACGGAGCGAACAGAAAGCATCTCTTTGTCGTTCGCTCGAACCTGTGTTTGCCTTTGTTTCTATTTGTCTCTATTTTAGGTGGGTGGTGTTGGGGTGGAGGGAGGGGAGGGGGAGGGGGAGGCAGGACAGAATAGGATGAAATATTTTTAAACTCTAATTACCTGGCTAGGGTCCGACACACAGGGATTAATGGGTGACGGAGGAAACATCGGCCCAACAGCAAAGCTCTAAGGTGAGGCGGAACGGGAGGGAGGCTTTTAGGAGAGGGGTGGGTGGTGGTGGTGGTGGGGTTAGACTGGCAGGATTCTGCTTGCGAACGTCTTTTCTTTATCCAACCAACAAGACAGTGTTTCATGCCAAGGCCGTCACAAATGTGCATGCAGCCCCCCTCTCTCACACACAAACACACACACACACACAGATATACGCAGACACACACTGAGCCCACTGTTTCCAAATCCATTTGGCGAAAATCGTCGGTTTTCGTGCCCCGCTGAAACAATAATGTTGGGCTTGTTTGTGGAGTTCTTTTTTTTAACCTTCTACTCTGTGTTCAGCTTGATTTGTTACACCGGTTGATTTCCTCGGTTAAGAGTCGCATGGCCAACCTGTGTTTTGTATGCAGTTATGTGCCTTGATGGACAGGACAGTGAAGACAGACAGGAAAGTGGGTTAAAAGAGGAGTTCAACAGTGGGTTGAAAGAAAGGGAATGACATGTAGTAAGGACCAATCCATCTTGTAGTCGTTACTAGGCATATATCCTACATAAAAAACTAGCAGGTTGAGCCGTCAAGCCTTCGAAATGACTTCCAATCCTTTAAAGCTGCCGAAGTTAAGACTTGAGAGTTGTAAACAACCCAAAAAACGTCCCTTCCCTCTCCCCTACTATGCTTCTCTGCCATTGAATAGTGTTGTATTTCAGGCACCTGATTGGTCAAATTTGATCCGGGAGCAGACTAATATCAAATTTCTCTCATACCGATGCAGGCGTAATCAACTCCAAGCGGACATTTCACTCACTTATAGCTGATGGATGGCTAGGCCATTTCTAACAAATTACACTCAAATAATAACCTTAACTATTACCCAAAGCGCCTTTAATCCAGAACAAAGCATGACCCATGGCCCAACAGAACAAACAGTTCTTGTTGGGCCGATATCACCACACTAGTGCTGTACAGTACCCTCCCTACTGGGACCTCCATCCAGTAGCTCAAACCCAACATCTCAGCTTCCCGGGGTCACCTGGGCGCTACAGAGAGGGGTGTGTAACAGCAGCATTACAGAGGGCGCGCGACTGTGTGTGTAATAAAACAGATCAGAGTCTAAAACACAGCCTGAGATCCAGCAGCACACCACAGCCTCCTCTCTGTGGAGATAAGAATCCTCTGGAAGATATTCCAGAGCTGCTTCAGGTGACAGCCAGATCACAATGTTTAAATCTGGTGGATTAAAACATTGATCTTTTTATAAAATGGGTTTTACGTTGTTTTTAATTGCAATGGATTTTTATGACATGGTTGTATTGTAATGCTAATTACAATTTAGTTATTTAGAAGACTTTTATCCTAGGTGATCTATATGCTGAAGTGAATGTCAGTGTTGTTCCTACAGGAAGACTGTGGACGATGGGGTTCGTAACCAAGAACCTTTCAGCAGGGGGTCAAACACCCTAGTGACTACAGTGTCCGGCTTCCAAATGTGCCTACTACCTTGTTTCATCGAATGTCACAAGATTTTCAACATGTGACCTGTGAGCTGATTGATGTTCCATTCAAGCCTCCCGGACTGACCATCATGAAGGATGTCTTACAATGGCTCCATGCATCAACTGAAAATATACCTTGACAGTGACACTGTTTATCTTAATCCACCATAAAATGTACTGATACAAAGAGAGAAAAATAACTGCTGATCGATGAACAGACAAGTATAAAACCAGATGGATAGATTGAAAGATAGATAGTTACAGTAGATGGATAAATAGTTGCAATTTTCTTTGGGATCTTAATGGAAACACACATGTTGTGACTGTTGAGACATGCAGCGTCTTTCCCACCGTGCCGATTTATGGTTTTAACGTGGCTAACTATGCCGTTGTTTCCCTAAATGTCATTACTCAGAAGAATGCTGAATTAAGTGCTGCTTGTTAAAGTAAGTTCCAGAAGTGGCTTTGATTAAATTAGTGCCATCTAACCTTTAGCCCTGGGATGATTATTTCTCCTCCAGGATCCACGCATCTGTCTCGATTCTTTACAAATATGACAAAATGTTGCTAAGCTATAACTACCACACAGAAATAGCTGTTTCACTTAAACCAATACGTTTTGATGCACAATCCCATTTTAATGTGTTTTTACTTTGGTCTTAAGAGTTTCCCCTTTATTTTTCCTCTCTCTGCAATCTCAGCAATATTGTGAAGCATGATAAATATTTGTGATATATTTCTGGCCATTAAACAGCCCTTCTACTAACAGGCGCCAACGATCTACCTTCTCTAATTATTACAGCAATCATAAAAACCTTGGGATAAAAGCAAAACAGTAAAAAAAAAAAAAGGAAACAAAAGAAATAAAAAGATTTGACAACGACAAAACATTGTTCTGATTAACAGCCCAGCGATGATTACTGCAGTTGATTTGCTTTTTTTTTTTGCTAACACATACAAAACACGAAAAAGAAGTGGGGGTAAAACCAACAACACGATAGTTACTGTGTGATCCATTACATTATCCCGTGTTTTATTTAGCCCAAAACGTTGCACTCGATTGATCACAACGAAGAAATGAAAAGTGACAAATTACTTTGATGAAGAAGAGAGCTATTGTCTGATCAAATTAGACAACACTGTTTTGATTGTCTTTTCCGAGCATGGTATTAGACAGGACAGCACCTAGAGTGCTCTCTATCTATCTATCACATCAAGAACCTCAAGGTGAACATAGTAAATACACAGTTGGACAGGTAGGTTCACTTGATGTCCACATATTACTACCGTTTAACAAGATACTTCCATCCAAAGTGATTTTATCCCCCCTGAATTCATAAACACGTATTTTGAGGCAGGTTTGGGTTATGGCATCTTGCTCAAGGCTGCCTACAGACAAAGTGAGGACATTTGGGAATTTAACCCAGTAAAGTTTGGCTTCTAGTGGAACACCGTAACCATTATCCCGTTGTGGACACTATCTTGGCCCTAATAGGTCTCTAATCAAAGCACATCATCTTTAAAGATAGGCAACAGGTGAACTTGTCACGTCAAATCAATGTGTGATGTATTGAGTGGTGTATTGAGTGGTGTATCTCGGCATGAAGTCACGCTCAACACCATTATTTTATCATCTACCATCGCATTCATGTGCACATTCATTTTGACATATTTGTTTGTTTGACATGATCGAACAAGAGCACTTTGCCTCTCATCTCTCCACCCCACCTCCACCTCACTCCTCCTCCTCCTCCTCCTCCTCCACCACCTCCTCCTCCTCAATTATGGGAGGAATATTAACATCTGTTAGGCAGACATCAGGAGAAGCCAGCCGTGACTGAGCGGTCCCTTGTTTAGTCATTTGTGGCTAAGGATGTCATTATTTCGGGATTTATGATCAACAAGATGCAAAATGAGTTTTTCTACGAGTTTCACCTAGCGATTATTTATTTGGCGTTTTTCACGACAACAAAGTTTCCTGACTATCCAATTAATGTTGATGATGAATGGCCGTCTCAGTGCTTTGTCTTGAAAGAATAAGATGGCTCTTATCTGCCATTAAGTGTTTTTTTTATGCCGAGCACAATCTGATAGGCTTGTTGTTCCTAAGTGGGGGTGATTAATAAAGTTGTACTTGGAATAACAAAGATATAGCCCCGTGAGAGTGAGGGGACTTTTAATGCAAACTAAAAGTAAGCTAATAGAACGGAAGGCTTATTCAAACGCATACAGAAACACACATGTACATGTACTCGCACATACAAACATGCACATACACGCAAACACACACAGGCACACAGACACACACATATGTATACACAAAGACAGACACACATACACACACACTAACACACATATATATATACAAAGAGACACACACACTAACACACACACACACACACATATGCATACACAAAGACAAACACACATACACACCTAAAAATACACACTAGCAAACACACACACACACACACTCATATGCAGACAAAAATACAGATACAGTACATATAAACACACACAAACATACACCTTAAACATACACACACACACACACACACACACACACACACGGACTACTGCACATCTGATCTTGAGCAAACTACTTCTGACACTGTCCTCATACCCTGGAGCAGCCCTCAGGACCCTGCCTCCAACCATCTTCATCATCTTCGTCTTCTTATTTGTCCTATTCCTCACTGACGACAGAGACCTCCTGTGAGCCAGGTCTGTCAGAGATCAAACTAAAGCTGTTGTGTACTATGAAACTCACACATTTACAGGGGAATCGTTTTTCTGAAGATATTGCAGGATATATTAAGATGTCTCCTCACGAAAAGGTGTCCTTAAGTAATCGGTGGTGACTCCTGGCAATGGAGATGGTAGCGTTATGACAAAAAAGTTGGAATAAATAAAACTTGCAGTAAAATATAATAAAAGGCTGCAATATAAAGCCACTGAGTAAAGATACAGAGCTCTATGGTGTGGGGGAAGTGAGACATAGGGATACAGAGAGAGAGAGAGAGAGAGCAGAGTGACAGAGATACACACATTGAGAGAGAGAGAATTACATCAAGATGCATATAGCATGAGAGCACATGGCAGAGTGATTTAGATATACCCATAGAGAGAAAGAAAAAGTCATAAAGATACAGAGAGGGCAGAGAGAGAGATAGAGGGAGTGATATACACATGTAGAGATAGAGAGTTACATAGTGATATATATAGAGGGAGAGAGAGAGTGTGTGTGTGTGTCGGGGGGGGGGGATAACTGCAGAGTACCATCTGGTGTCAGTGTGTGGCGTTGTTTGCTGTGACCAATCGTGTTATTAGATGATTGAATAATTAGAAGCAGGATCACGACTACCCACAGAGCACAGCATTCTGGGACTTCACTCCTCTGACCCTTATCTGGCTCCCAGAGGACCTGAAAACCAACACAGACTATAGCAGATTTAAAACTGAGTAAAGTGGATTCAAAACACAAAGTATAGTGGACTTAAAACAGAGTATAGTAGATTCTAAACACAGAGTATTAACTTATAGTGTACTTATTATAAGTAAAGTGCAATTTTTTTTTGTGTACTTACATAATAAGTCACTTTCTTTTTTTATCACCGTCAATGATAATCTGTTAGTTTAATAGGTATAACCCAGTAAGACTGAAGACATCGGGGATCAAATGTAATGCCTTTATGCTGAGATTCAAATACAGTACCCCCCGAGGGAAACGGAAAATACAACAAAGACCCATGATCGCATCTCTGTGCTCCTTTTACACTGTGCCTCTTTGGTCCAGTACAGAACATTGATGGTGAATTTCGCAGAAGAAGCGTTAGTTTCTTCTCGACAGTTTGTGGTTAGCACTGGAGTTTTTTTTTTACATGATGCACCTGCAACACAACACAAGAGACAACACAGTCGAATAAACAAAATGAGAAAGATCACACAGGAAATAAAACGACCTTTGTATTGTTCAATTTTAAGTATGTGCAAACGGAAGCTGATGCGAAAGTGATTCGCAGCAAGTTTGCAGCGATGCTTCTTCTGCGAGATTGCGTACATCGGACGGAAGTTTGCGGTGTGTTTGACAGATGGGAATTTTGCACATTGCTTTCGTTCACATGGGTCCATCTGAGCTTCATTCTCAGTATCTTAAAACATAACAGTCCAAACGTTATTTCTTCTTTTTTAATTGGCCATTGTTTCCTCAATTGTTCTTCAGTTATACTGCACTGTTGTTGCCTTTTAACCTTTAAAAGTGTTTTGATGTGTGAAGCACTTTGGCCCTGCTGGCCGATATATTACGCAACATAAGTAAAGTTTAACTTGACAGAATAACAATAATTGTGAAAACAGTTACAACCATTGGCTACCGTTGTCACCAAAGCTATGCTCCAACTCTGATGTACGTTGAACACCTTGGAAGACCCTACTGTAGACTGAATTCGACAACATCCCTTTCTAATTCCACATATTTGACTTATTCATTTTATCCAACTCCTAGCATTCAAATCTTGATTAACTTTGCCTGTCGAACTAAGCACTTTATCCAAATATCAAGTACATATTTTATTTGTTTTAATGTATAAAAAAAGAGTGGAAGCTGTCCCATCAAGTTCATGTTCTGCCTGTCCGGTCCAGGGCAAAAAGTTACAGGCCTGAATGGACTGAATTCTGGCAAAAGAATGACCCCTGTTTCTTAAGTTCATGAAATGCCAAACTATCAATGTCCTTGATTGTCATAATTCTTAACATTGTAAAATTGGTAGGTAAATATATCTTCATAAATTCCAGTCAAAGCTTGGAGGATTATGGGTTGTTTCAGGAATAAGTTCCTCACATCCAGGTCACGAGTTTGGCTTTTTATTGCATTTAAATAATTTTCCATGGCAGCGTTTTGTGGTGAACAGAGAATTGAAGTGGCAGTTCTAATGTGCGCCAGCGTGCCGTATGCCAGCGGCCCTGAGATGCTCCTGACAGCCTCTCTGACTCCTATGAGCCAGGGGTGATGGCTTCCGGAGCCTCTTGTTCAGCTGATTTATGTGGATGGCACAGATGTTGCCCCCATCCACATTTTTCATTCAATTACTGCATCTATCTGGCTGTTTTAATTACCCCTATGAACAGTCCCCAAACCCCTCTCCACAGCCAATAATACTCCACCGTCGGCAAGCGAGCGCAAGCGTCCGTGCTCTCGTCAGGTACAGCTTCCCGTCTCGTCCTCTTCACGTGCACTCTCATGAAGCAGGCGCTGATTTCAGGTAGCTGGTTCGGTGTTGAAAACAAAGTTTGGGGTTATTTGAACAAGACAGGGACAGTTATGCAGTGAGGCTGCCTGGGAAGATTAGAATTTCAATGTTAAAATTCCCATAGATTGTATGCACTGATGTTTGCTATTGTATCCAAAGTATCCTATAATACCGTGAACATTCTTACTATAGGTGGCACCAGAACCTTGTCATATTTAATTATTAATATTACAAATATTTATAATTATAAATATTTTACAAATATTTTACAATATCTTCATCTTATATCTTATTATCTAACAGTGTTAAGCATGACTTTCATATATATTAATATACAGTATGTATAACCACATCACTGATATGTTCAGTATATTGATATTGTTAAGTGTAGTCTGTATAATGAGGGTCAATGCATTCCTGATTCTTAATGCCCTCTTTGGAGGATGTATCTGCCTCATCAGTAGAGTGGCCAACATACTGAAACCTCAGCCACTCTGGACATCATCTCTTGGACCTGCTGCTCTCTGGTAGACACTTCAGGTCACCATCAAATCACGGACAAACCATCTTCAGAACAGCTTCTACTCCACAGCCATACGAGAACTGAACATTGCCAAACACTGGTACTGACTATCTGGTACCTGTGTGACTGTGTGTACTGCAGCTACGCTTACAGAACACAGCCCAGATGTCTTGCGACTGCACCTTTGAACGTTTATAGCCCTAACTGCACTCCTTGTATATAGGGGCACATCAATGCATTTCAATTTCAGGAAAAGTTCAATGTCCAGAAATTCCATATCTCGGCTGCTATAGTATTGTTTTATTGTTTTCTATCTTGCTGTTTTTTTAGGTTACAGCAAAAACATACATTCTATATATATATTAGCTCCTTAAATTAGTCTAGTTTGAACTTTATGTATAGTATGCTATTTGATAGGTGTGAATGCTCTGTAAGGAATGCCACTCAACTGCGCTGTACTCTGTACACTAATCATCATGACAGTAATTCATGATGGACAGTAATTCATGACGGAATTCTAATCTAAACCGTGCGTTCGACATTTTATATTAGTTCCTCAATGGTATATTTAACTAAGTAATTACTATTACTGATTGCTTGAGAGATGCTTCACAGAACATGTTTTCTTTGATAACACAACTCAACAAGCCTCGTTCACTACGGGGTCTTTATCTCTCTGGTCTTTGGACATGAATTGGAGGTTGGAGGGTGTTCAGAGCCCCACTTCTGTCAGGTCTCAGAGTGTATCGGAGGAGCATAAAAAGAAAATTGTGCTTTCCGAGTAGTTCAGAGGTAAGGTGTTCTTGTTCATGCCACCAGCACTAAGCGGACGCCACTTCTCTCAAGATCCCCTCTCAATGGGCCTTTGGTACGAGCCCAATACCGCAATACACCTGCTCACTCTTTCTCTCTCTCTGCCTGTCCCTACACCTCTCTCTCGACCAGATCTCTCTCCTCTGTACACCTCTCCCTCCCCATCGCTGTCTAAACCTGCTCTCTCACTTTCTCTCTCTCTCTTACATGCTCTCTCTCTACCTGCTCTCTACCTCTCTCTACTTACCCTCTCACTCTGACTGCTCCCCCCTCCTCACTGTATTTGCTCCCCCTTCTCTCTCTCCCCCTTCACTTTACCTGCTCTCTCTCTCTTTCTCGGTCCATCTATCTCTCCCTAGCTCTTTCTGTCTCTCTCCAAAATCTATTCCATCTAATTTCCTATTTGTTCTTGCCCTCTATCTCTTCCAACTCCACTCTTTTCCTACCTCCCTGGCTGCTCTCTCCTCACTCCCTCCCCCTCTGTCTCCCTTATCCCTCAATTTCTCCCTTCTCTCTCTCTCCCCCTTCTCTCTCCGTCACTCTTTTGTTTCTTCCTCTTAAGTGTGTGAGCTCCTCCTCATCACACTTCATGCATTTTTATTTCCATCTGGAGAAAATAACGAGAGCTAACAAGCTACTCGCCATGATGAACTGCTCCACCACCACCGCCTCCACTATCACCACCACCATAACAACTCCACCTCCACCATCACCACCACAACCATGACAACTGCACCGCCACCATCACCACCACCATAACAACTCCACCACCACCACCACAACCATGACAACTGCACCGCCACCATCACAACTCCACCATGACAACTCCACCACCACCATCACCATAACAACTCCACCACCACCAACACCACCACCACCACAACTGCACCACCACCAGCACAACCCACCATCACCAGGAGAACTCCACCACCAATACCACCACCATAACAACTCCACCATCACCAACACCATTACAACTCCACCATCACCAACACCATTACAACTCCACCACCATTAGGAAACCTCCACCACCACCACCACCATCAACACCACCAGACCAACTCCACAACCATAAGAACTGAACCGCCACCAGCACCACCAGAACAAAACCAGCACCATCACAATAACAACTCCACCACCACTAGGAAACCTCCTCCACCACCACTAGGAAACCTCCTCCACCACCACTAGGAAACCTCCTCCACCACCACTAGAACAACTCCACCACCACTAGGAAACCTCCTCCACCACCACTAGGAAACCTCCTCCACCACCACTAGGAAACCTCCTCCACCACCACTAGGAAACCTCCTCCACCACCAGAACAACTCCACCACCACCGCCACCTCACAACTTAAACGTCAAACACATGCATTTGACTGGCCCTGACTTAGTGGCCTGATGCAAGCCTGTGTATGAGTGTGTGTGTGTGTGTGTGTATGTGTGTGTGTGTGTGTGTGTGTGTGTGTGTGTGTGTGTGTGTGTGTGTGTGTGTGTGTGTGTGTGTGTGTGTGTGTGTGTGCATGTGATGATAGGTACCAGACGGTGGCTGACATTTTGTCTCCAGTCCGACTGCAAGCTGCAGGAAGCATTCAGGCAAGATGCTTGCAGGAAAAAATACACACACACACACACACACACACACACACACACACACACACACACTCACGCTCAAGCACACACACACACACACTAATGCAATACACACTCGCATTCATGCACACGCTCACTCATATGCACTTTTTACACACACACACACACACACACACACATAAACACAGACACAGACACATAGGCGCACACATACATACACACTCACAGACACATGCATCCATACATACACACACACACGTATGCGCTCATGCCTGCACACACATACACACACTTATGTACTCTGACTATCTGCACCCACACACATGCATGCACATACACGTATGCCCTGATGCATGCATACGCATATGTATGCACACACACTTGCTTAAACACAAGTGCGTCTGTGTGTGTGTGCGTGCGTGCGTGCGTGCGTGTGTGTGAGTCTCGGTGGGGAGTGCAAGGTGAGCAGAACCTGAGCGTGTCACGCCAGCTCGCGCCTGACAGACATAAGTACATGCTAATGGCAGCGCGGTGACAGAGGCGCGTCCCTACGCCATATGGCTAATTGCCACAACAATATCCTCTGTGTTATTAATCACGTTTTCATAGCGTGCCATGATAATTGGAATAATTAGAGGGGGAGCAGGCGCTGGGAAGCCCCTTACACGCTACCCCACCACCCCGCCCTGCAGGAAACATGTCACACTGTCCTCCCTCACTTCCTCTGTTTCCTATCTGACCTCACTTCCTATGTCCTACCTACCTGGGCTCCTCGTTCCTACCTGTCCTTACTTGCTCCATCGTTCCTTTGCTGCCTCTCTTCTACCTTATTGTCTTGTCCTTTTCCCCCTTCTTCCTTACTTCCTCTATCCTATCATCCCTTACCTTCACTTCCTTCGCCTCATCTGCTCTAACTTTCCTAGTTTCCCACCTTCTATTTTTCCTTCCCTCCTCTGTCCGACCCCTTCTCTGTTATATCTTTCCTCGTTTCGACTTTCTTATCTATCCTCTGTCCTAACTGACCTTTCCTCCTCCATCCATTCCTCCTGGTATCTTCTTAGTTCTCTTCTCTCACTTCCTCTCTTCTTGCTTCACCTCCTCCCTCCTATGTCATTTCTCTTCTCCTCCGTCCTATCCCAGCTGTCTCTTGTCGTTACATTTTCTCTCACTTTCCTTTCCATTTCTCTCTCTCACTCCCTCTCTGTTCATTTTCCTCATCCCTCCCTCCCTGGGCCTTCTTTAGCGAGCTAATCTCTCTCAAGTGCCACATCTCCCCATCTTGTGAACAGTTTTGCAGTGAAAAATGGAGTAGGTAATTAATGAAAACACTGACTTGACTGCCGTGGGGACTTTGGCTGTGTGTAGCACGAGTGTGTGCTAGCAGTGGGTGTGTGCTAGCAGTGAGTGTACTCAAGCAATGAATATCTGCTAGCGCTGAATGTGCTAGCAGTGAGCATGTGCTAATGCTAAGTGTGCTAGCAATCAGTGTGCACTAGCCATGGGTGTGTGCTAACGATGAACGTATGGTAATGGTGAGTGCCTGCAAGCAGTGAATAACTGCTTGTGGTTAGGGTGTGCTAGCGGTGCTTGTGTGCTAAACATACTGTATATGCTAACAATGAGCATTCCGGTTATAAGGGTGCCAAGTAGGGCAAACATTTGTATCACTAATGTAATCTGGTTGGTCAAAAAGGCATCTCATTGTACAAATCTATGAAGTGTTGTAGTTGAACTTCGGTTAAACTAAGTTCATGCTCATGTAATAGACCTAAAAAGGTTTGATCCAGAAGATAGAAATTTAAAATTGGTATATGTAGCTGTATGAATTTAGGCCCATGAACAGCAATGAAACTGCAACCATACCTTACTACCATCAAATATATAGCATTGATGGTAGTGTATTTGTAAAGAAAAATATAACTTTCAAGTGAAATAAATAGTATTTGTTGTTGGAATGGGACTTTTTTCAAGGTGTCCCAACGTGTTTTTAATGTTGTTAGCTGCTAATGATGGATTTGCCAATCAAAGTATGTGTGACTAAAATTAGTTGCATGAAACACAATACATATTTAAATAGGTGTTAATCATAAATACACAGCATGTGTAAATTGGCATTTATCACATCCAATTATAACAGCAAAACATTGAAACAATTTCAACAGACTTCTTACGCTATTGGAAAGACTCACATGCCGACCTTTCCCAACAAAAGTTTAAGTTTGCTGCATTCTTGGATTACTTAACATTTATGTAGAAATGATCTTCAATAAACTGATGTTTTTTAAACATCCTGTGATTAATTCAACTTTTTTTTGCCAGCTACATCGTGTGGTTTGTAGAACAGCAAAAGAAAAACGACTGATTTAAAAATGTAAAAAAAACACAAACAAATAAACAAAGGAATCATCTGTGGGTGACGTTAAAAAGTAAAGCAAATAAAATATGTGACATCACAGGCTGGTATATATAGTGGTAGTTACATCACGCCATTTAAACTCGATGAGCAGCCTCTAACCAGCTCCATTTTATTGTGCTTGTGAAGTGTGTGATCTACGACACTGAGCGGTGATCTACCACTCAGCCCATAAATCTCCCTGTGTACCCCACTCTAAAGCCTCCACGCTCACCCTCGTTTTAGGGCCCAACACTTTCCTCTCTGACAGCAAGTCTACATGGAAACCGAATGCCCCACCCGGCTACCGCTTCGATCCAATATGGCCGCTAGTGAAAAATACCTATTGGCTGTAGTACGTAGTGTTTGTATGTCTGTATAATGTGTAATTAACCCTCTAAATAAGGTGTGTCTCTTGTGTTGGATGACCTTGTTTTGGAAAGAAAAGGAGGCAGAAAGAGGAGCTGGGTATAGAGGGACAAAGAGGACCTCATAAATTGGGACCTCGCTAATTGTGGCTGTTTTGGATTAGAAGATTTCCAAATATCTGTCTTCGCCAAATGGTTATTTCTGAGTACCATCATTGTAAGATCTGCATAATGGTTTCAGTGTTTGATTATTAATTTCCTATATGGTTATGGGTTGATTATTTTTCACTTGTACATTTTGACATTTTGATACAATAGTCGAGTCTGGGGATTTGACTAGGAAGATGCAGAGTGGAATGAGTTATTTGCTTTCCACTGAAAACAAGTTTACTGTAAGTACTAAATACTTGGCTTTTGGATCACCCTTATTTGAGAAGACAACTCTCCCAATGTGAGAGACTGTTTTCAGCTGTAGCACTCTCCCACCTCTGCTGCTAGAGCACAACAGAAAACTCCTGTTTAAGAACTGTCTGTCTGTTTTAACCAAATAGGAAATTGACGTGATTGACTTCCAGCATTGTGTCCGTTGAGATCAGGAAATGCGCTAACCTCCTAGCGCTGTTGGGAAATGTACAAATGTGTATTTCTCCAATCTAATATTGTGAAATATGAAGCCAGATGTGTGGATTCCCTGTGGACTTGTTACCTGAGGAGATATGGGGAGGTGATCATTAGGAGAACTAAGCTGCTAAGCTGCTACTGTGGCCTAGAAAACTCCCATTTCAATAGAAACATCCTGTGGTTTACTGGGACCATGTTCAAACTGTTAAAAAAAATTGTTTATTAGACTTGTTTCATAGTTGTTTAAGCTTGTTATAATTTTTCTGCCTTTTTTATTTCTCTTAAAAGGATTTTACCTTTCATTTTATGAAGCAAATATTATTTTAGATATATTAATAACATGTATACTATATTGTCGATTTTAAATAATGAATACACATTATTATTAATAATGCTACCACCACTAGTATAAGTAGAATAATTTGATTGTTAGATAAAACAGCATTAGACTTAATTCAATTAAAAAAAGAAGACTACAAAGTTTTGGGAATGTGTCTTCTCAGTGTAACACTGCTCTGTCATCTCGTTGTTCTCCACATCTCAAGACTACGTTATAATGTGTGTGTACACACACACACACAGACACACACACACACACACACACAATAACCCACAAGCCCATCTCTCTGTAGCTGATCTGTTTATTGTTACCTTAAAAGAGACGTGAGATATAAAGAGATTATTGTTTTGGTTTACAGTGAGGAGGATGCTACACACACTCACGCACACACACACACACACACACACACACACGCCGTTAGAGACCTGGGAATCCACAAGACACAGCTGCTCTCGGCCGTAAAACCCGGCATTGGCCCCTTAACGGCTCCTCAGCACACAGGGAATTACCTGCTCCCCCATACGCCAATCACACTCCTGCACCCATCACCCCCACACCTTACCCCCTAGCTCTCCACCCTGTCACTACATCACCCCCACACCCGATCACCTAACCCTCCACACCCTGCCACCATCTACTGCCACACCCCCATGCTGTACCCAGCCACCACCACCCACCTCACCCTGCATCGACCCCCTCCACCTCGTACCACCACCCCCACACCCTGCAACCACCACCACCACCCGATCCACACTGCCACTACCACACCCTTTGTACCTCCACCTACCACCCTGCCAATGCTCCTTCCTCCACCCTCCCCTTCTATCTACCATCTACCCTCTTCCCCCAGCCACCACCTTCCCCCTGCACCTACTGTATACCTCCTCCACCCCCAGTACTCTCCCCCACAGCCCCCTGCTACCATCCTACGCCCACATCATCCACCTGTATACCTCTGCTCCCCACCTACCCCTGTCACCCACTCACATCCTCCAACTTACCTCTCAAGATAACAGCCTGACATCACCCCTGCACCCCCTTCACACACACACACACACACACACACACACACACACACACACACACACACACACACACACACACACACACACTAATATACTGCTTAAAACATTACAGAACAATTTAATACAATTATTGTATATCTATATTAAACCTGTATTGTATGTCCTTACTGTCTGTAGGCCCCTGCTCAATTTATTGTAAGAATAATTAACAATAACTTCCAAACCTTTTTCAATCCACAGGGTGTAACAAACTTAAAAGAAAAAAATGTCAATTAAAAAAGAAAGAAACCTGACTAACTTTAACCTGGTTCAACCCGAGACTGTGAGAGAGCATCCGTCTCCCCCTCTCCCGCCTCTGGAGGTGAGCTCTAGGTTGATCCTCATATTAACTCCGCTCCTCCCCACTTAATGGAGCAGCGGAGCATGAAGGTCCAAGCGCTCCTAAACACAGCGTTCATTAAAACTAGCGGTGCTTAATGACGACGTCAAAGGCACCCGCGATCCGCTTCTACCAGGGGGGACGGTAGATGGGTGGGGGGGGCCATTAGTGTTACAGCGGACCCAGCGGGGAGGGGAGGGGGGGATGTTGATCAGCTGTCAACAACGGTGTCACAAGGACGCCGAGCCCGGACTCAATTACCACCATGGCAGACGATGGCATGAGAGAGCACATAAACATTACAGAATGTTGGGTTAAACATAATGTAAATAAAAATAGTCTGTATTAGCCTACAACATTTAGGTCTAATCCTACGTGAGATCAGTAACCTAATATACATTTTCTAAAGTTTAAACTGATTTAATTGAAATCGGTCATTGATTGCTCTATTGCCAACTAGGATTATGATAGCCGCTGATTCAAATAAATGGCAACCGCATTGCCATTTATTTGATTAGGTTTAACATTCTTCCTTTTTCTTTTGTGGAAAATTTACATTTTGACTTTTGTATTTCTCTTTCCACTCTTTTCTGTGTCTTGTCTTTTGAATATGTAGGCCTAGGCTCGGCCTGTGCTAAACAACACACAGTCCCATTTTAAACATTACTATTTAGTAGGCCTGAACCATAACACTTTTACCTTAGTGATTGTGTCGCCAAGACCAAGAATCACAAGATTTTGTAGTAAGGTTTTTACATAGGGTTAGGGTTAAAATCCCTCTCAAAATGCTGCTTCTTGTTGTCTCTGACCAATAATGACTAATTTACAATAAATGTTGTTTCTTTACAGCTAACTGGTAAACATAGCATTGGTTTGGCTCACACAACCCAGCGGTCCATCTTTCTATTGGAAAACAGACGTTTGGTCGCAAGGCACTTCATCAAAAAGACTTGAGGAGACTTTTAATAAAAGCTTTTTCTGAAAATAAATGTCCTCTTCTTCGGAAAAACTTTCAATGGCTGTCCTTTTACTGGCTTTAAAAACAGTTTGTGTCAAGCTACGCTACTACCTAAATGATGAGCACACATTCTCACGCACACATTCTCACGCACACACACACGCCAAACACACACACGCACGCACGCACACACACAGTCTGCCTGTGATTTCCATGCAACTCCCAGAGGACATGCTAATGTATCCAAATATATTTACAACAGATGTTGCATTTTATTTTTCATGATAAAAACGCATTTCAGAAAATTTACTTCATAATGGCCAAAGCAAGTTTTTTTTATCCCCGCTCCCCCTCTTTCTTTTTGTCTTCTCTTGAGGGTTCTTTAGCATACAGCGAGAGAAGTGCGACACCTAGTGGTACATCTCGTGCTAAATATCACTTAGCGCTATTAAAGGGGTTTTGTTTACAGCTGATGGACGGTGATTTCTGACACGTTGGCTTGTGTTTTGACATGGGGTGACATGTACCTGTTTACTGAGAAATATTTTCTCATCTGAAACCTGACAATATAAACATAAAAAGAAAATCAAAAATATTTTTTAAATAGTGAAAGAAAAAACAGTTTGGCATAGGCTCCTAATAGGTTACTTTTTCAGTAAATCTACAAATGTTTAACTTTGTCTTATGATAATTGGCGTTTTGGCACTACAATCTTAATTTCCACGTTTAAATTCTAGGTGTTGAAGTAGTTGTCAATCAAATTTGCACCTATGAAGAATGCAAAATGTGCAATGGTGACAAAACCAATCCAAAGATTTCATGAGTAAATTTGTGCAACTGGGTGATGGTGTCTGCTAAAATAAGATACAATGTATTTAATCAAAACACGTCCTGTAGGCTACTAAAACTAGCGACCATCAGTATTAACATTATTCTGGTTCTACAAGCCTGAGACGGAAGATGAATTTTGAATTTGAACACGGGAGGAGAGCTAGTGGAAAGAGTGAGAGTAGCTTATCACATATCACCTATTATTAGTCCACATATTCTTTCCTATTCAATTTATTTAAATTTATGTGTGTGTGTTTAATATTGTTATATATCGTATATTAACCAAAGTAACATGTTATTAATATTTCAATATTTATTTTATTATTAATAATTGTTCTGATTGATGTGTACCTTTAACATACTACTTTAATCACACAATATCTCTTTGTTTTATCTTTGATCTGTCGTTGACCTTCTTTAGCAATATTTTTTCCATTTCTGAATTGACCGAGAGACAAGGATAACGTGTGTGTGTGAGAGAGAGAGAGAGAGAGAGAGAGAGAGAGAGAGAGAGAGAGAGAGAGAGAGAGAGAGAGAGAGAGAGAGAGAGAGAGAGAAGGTACAAAGAGTTAGAGAGAAAGAGGCCACCAGTGCCTTTATAAAGTATAGCAGATGCCTGGCATTAGGGGCCCGTCGGGTCACAGTTGGTGTGATGAAGAACCACCAGTGATGAAGAACTACACTCCTCCTCTCTCATCCCCTCAATCCATGTTCTATGTCTGTTGCCCTTCCACTGTAGTGGATGGGTAAGAGACAGAGAGAGAGAGAATAATAGAGGGAGAAAGGACAATCTTTGAGGAGAGAGAGGCAGACTGAGAGAGAGAGAGAGAGAGAGAGAGAGAGAGGGCACAAGAGATGGGTGGAGGAGGAGAAGATAGAGTGATGGATTGACAAACACAAACTGACATGGAATGATTAACAGAAAAATGAAGAAGAATTTGAGCAGTGTGGAGAGGGGGAGAAAGAGAGGGGGGGATCGACATATGCACAGTGTGAACTCGGGTTAGTGACACACGGATGTTGACATTCACTTTGTTTGACAGATTATCAGTGTGAACAAAGCTCTGGCACTATAAAAGAGCCCATTCAACGATAGACGGAGAAATGCTTCACACGTGCGCGACCTCGCCTTCTCTCCCCTCCTGTCCTCTCCGCGCGCGCGCATTGATTGATCTCAGCGTCGGCGCGCCAGGATGATTGATTGGACCACTCGCACGACATCATCCCGCTAACTAGTCGTTGCCGCGCGCCACATTCGTCTTTTTGCTGCCATTGATCTCTCGTGTTTATGAAATGTTCAATTTCCACGGCTACGCCACTAACGCACTTCATTAGCTAGCAGGAGATTTATGGGTCTGTGTGTCTTCTCTCTCTCTCTTTTCCTTTTCTTTGGCTATAAAAGAGAGAGTCAGAGAGAGAGTGAGAGAGAGAAATAAAGAGAGAGGGATTGAGATAGAGCTGGGGAATGACTGTGAGGAGAGAGAGAGAGAGAGAGAGAGAGAGAGAGAGAGAGAGAAGGGGAAAGATATAGAGGGAGAGCGAAAAAGATCCATAGAGGGACAGAGTGACAGAGGGAGACAGGGAGAGGGATAGAGAGACAGAGAGAAAGAGAGGAGAGTGACAGATAGAGAAATGGAGTGAGGGAGAGCGAGAGATAGAGAAAGATAGGAGAGTTACAGAGTAAGAGTAATGGAGAGAGTGAGAGGGGGAGATAGAGGGAAAGACAGCTGAGTAAGAGGAGATAATGTCTGAATGAAGAGGAGTGTAGGCAGTGGCAGGAGATGAAGATATGCTAACCTCGTTGCTAACGAGCAGACCGCTAAGTGGGTGCCGGTCCGACACTCCTTTCTCGCTAAACACACTGACATACAACACAGGCGCACAACTTTAACTTAACGTGGGCAATGTTTTTGTCGAATGAGATGTGCCAATCGGACAAAAAAAATTTAAAAGTCTCCTGGTACCTGAATACAGCAAGCCGAACAGGAGCCTTCTCTCCTACGCACAAGTTGTGACATCACAAAAAATATCAAAGCCCACCTGAGGTCCTCAAGCTATTCTTTCTCAGGTGGTTGTACACTCATACCATGGCAACTGAACATGCAAAATGGATGCAGGAAAAGAATACATATAATCGATGTTTTTGTGTCAGTCAGAGTTTGTGTCTGAATGTGTGTGGGTGTGTTTGTGAGAAAGCCTGAGTGTATGTGTTAGAGAGTGTGTCAGTCTATGTGTGTTTGTGTGTGTGTGTGTGCGACTGTGCATATGCCTTATGTTTGCATGAGTTTGAGAGTGTGTGTGTGTGTGTGTGTGTGTGTGTGTGTGTGTGATACCTGAACAGGGATAACAGTGTTTTGATCTGCGTAGTGGGATGCGAGTGTGTTTTGGTCCCTGCATGTGTGTGGGATACCTGAACAGGGATGACAGCGTTTTGGTCTGCGTAGCAGGATGCTTGTGTTTTAGTCCCTGCGTCGGTGTGGGTGTTTGTGGGGCTGCCGCGTCCCACTGTGACAGTAATTGATGTGATCAAGACTGTGAAAGGATCGCTCTGCCACTGTTGTGTCACATGTCACTCTTCATCTCACTCCTCAGACACCGTGTGCGTAGTCCTGAACCTATTAGCGTAGCGCAGCGAGAAACTCCACTTAAAACATACATATTATTTATTTAAATATGTAACGCACACTGAAATAGTTCATAACAAAATACAAAAACGGAAACCAAGTTATCGAAGTTTGCTCCATGCTGCTCATTTTTAACAAGAAAATGATCCTCTACTTTTATTATAAGGTGTTTACTATCTATTATACTTATGCTGTAACAATTATTTAAACTTGATATAACTTAATATCCAAACTTTTATGGAATGATTAAAAACGTTAATACTATTTATCACATGGCTTTATTAAATGCTTGATTCTGATTGGTCAAATAGGGCCTGTTCTCCAACCTAAACGACAGAATAGGTATGTCCCAAAATGACCCATATGGCCGTTCACTGGTCCAGCTAAGTACTGGCCGAAGAAACAGCAAAACGTCACTTATGTCAAGGTTCTGTCTGCCAAAGCAAAACTGATGACATTTGTTATATTCTCAGTGGAAAATGTAACATTTTAAGATAGTTTCGACATGAAAATGCGCTTCGATAACATTTCGTGCGATAAATGTGCATTGTATTTCGTAATCTTCAGTCAGTGAATGTATATGATGTTTAGTTTGTTATATATGCAACGTTTTTTTTTCCATGGTCATTCATATGGACACTGCTATCCCTGAAAACACGCAGCTTGCATGTTGCATGAATCAATGTCTTTGCATTGTGTCGTCCTCTGAGCTGCTGTGTTAAGTGTTATTTGATGTAAAAGATTCATGTGACCCAGGGATGACATTTCTTCTTCTTTGGGACGGATTAGGACGACCTGTTTCTGTGGGGCACAAGGGAAGATGTTCGCTTTTGCTTCCGCCGAAAGAAAGCCATTCCAAAGGTTCCTTTTATAAATAAATTTTGTTTAAGAAGATAAAAGCGCTGGATCGTTTTGGGTCATGTTAGCAAACTACCTATTCTGTCATTTAGGTTGGAGATCACGCGATAATGACCTGTACGTTATCCCTTACTTTAATTGACCTTTTCTAGAACACCCTTGCAACCATCTAGAACTCAATATAAACCACCTAGGTAACACTATCATAGCAACCACCCAAAACACCCATCTAGAACACCATAGCAACCACCCTGAACACTGTAGCAACCACTCAGAACAGCATACATCCCCCTAGAATCCACAGGAACACCATAGCAACCACCTCGAACACCCAACCACCGGTCCAGAACACTAGCGACTGTCCAGAACACTTTAGTAACCATGTAGAACACCCTAGCAACCATCCAAAACACCCAAAGAAACAATAAATATCACTGTATCAGCCACCATCAAACTAAAGTTCTACTTCACCTCACTCTAATGTACACTTCTAATATACTAGGTACTGAAAACTCGATATACTTCGATATGCTTCACACTAAAATGTATTCTGAAGTTTTACTTTTTCTAGTTATGGTGTTACCTGATGATGGTTGTTTAAATTGTGAAAGACATTTAGCCACCCCATGTCAGTAGCAACACAAACATATAATGCATGCACGCACTGACACACACATGATAGATAGAGGGAGGAAGGATGGATTGACAAAAACAAATAGACATGGAATGATTACCAGGAAGTTATGTGGAAGGTCTCGCCAAGAGGATGGGCGGAGAGATAGAGAATATATCAAGCACCTAAACACACTTGCGAACACACAGCTCCTTCTCCTACATTTTAACTTCATTACGTAAACATTTTCCACCACTTTGCAATGCTGATGTCCACCACCACCACCCCCACCATGGCCCCCCCACCTCGCTGACGGACGAGCCC
Source organism: Lota lota (assembly GCA_026745465.1). NCBI lineage: Eukaryota > Metazoa > Chordata > Actinopteri > Gadiformes > Lotidae > Lota > Lota lota. The sequence continues at coordinate 4,660,556 of JACYXH010000826.1, forward strand.
TGCATGGCAGTCGCCCGGCCCAGCCACCAGCACTTCGATGGGGGTCCCTGCGATGTTCCTCATCCATATTCAGACCCTCTGAATGGGGAGCGGTGACATATGGTTGCAGCCCCCCTTCCCCTCCACAACAGATACAAATTCCGAATTGGATTTAACACTCAAATTCCCTGCTGACCAGTGGGTCGCACACAATTTCCATGGCTCAGGCTCCACACGTGGCGCGCACACACACACTCATTCACGCACATGCCCACACAGCAATACACACACCCATTCACACAGATGCACGTTATCACATACACACACTAACTCACGCACATGCCCACACAACAATACACGTGTAATCACACACACACACATACACACACAGTCCCACAGAAGCAGACCCCACACAAATACACACACTCACACTCAAAACACACAAAAAACACACCAGCAGATGAAAATGTATGCAGATAAATACAAACACACACAATATGCAGACACAAATACATGCAAACGTATCAGAAACAAAACGTCTGCTGTATGAACAGCATAACAGTAATTCAACAGTTTTTTACTAACTGACTCAATATTAAGTCATAGGTCTCTATATTGTCATATGTTTGTTCATTTTTATAATGTGTACTTAGTCTTCATTAAAAATATATGTGATTAGGTCCTCTGTTTTGCCTTCTGTTTCAGAAATTATTTGGCAAAAACACAATTCAAATAAACAAACTTGACGAACCTGGGAGAGAATAGATCAAGATCATTTTAATCAACGTGCGCATCGTCTTAATCATCTTGGGGCATATTAGCCTCTTACATGCCCAAAGATGTGCTGACAATTAATAAAAAAATGTCATATGACATAAAACATGAAACACGAGGACAGAGAAACAAAAATAAAAGATTGAACAGAACAAGTGGTTCTACGGTTCTGGTATCAGTCCAGTGATCTATTCCTGGGTTTGAAGCGGCGTGCGTTGCGTTGTTTTAGCTTGTGAGTAGGAGTCATCCAGGGTGACACCACCCATCAGCACCCCACAGTGTGTCTCACCGGGAGACCTGCCTCTCACCCTTCACAACAATACATCACCTGGCTAATTGTTGTGCTTGTTTAGGCTCAGCCCTCCAACCTGCCTGGAAGTGCTGATGAAAGGGGGTCTGTCACCCCATCCCCCATCACCACCACCCCCGTCTCCCAAGGTGTGTGTGTGTGAGTATATTTGTGTGCTGTGAATGTTTTTGTGTTTTATGCATGTGTGTATGTATGACTGTCTTCAGTGTGTCTGTGTGTGTTTTCCCTAATGTTGCGGTTTGTGTGCATGTGTGTGTGCCCGTGTGTCCATGTCACAAATATGTATGTATGTTAATGTGTGTGTGTGTGTGTGCATGTAAGTTTGTCTGTGTGTCTATATGTATTTGTGTGTGTGTGTGTGTGCATGTAAGGTTGTCTGTGTGTCTATATGTATTTGTGTGTGTGTGTGTGTGTGTGTGTGTGTGTGTGTGTGTGTGTGTGTGTGTGTGTGTGTGTGTGTGTGTGTGTGTGTGTGTGTGTGTGTGTGTGTGTGTACATACGGAGCAGGTATTAGCCCTGACAGATCGCGTTGTTAATTGCTAAATGTGTTCCTCATTAGGTACAGAGGTGACAGGTGTTGTTAGGCTCCCCTCCCCTGCCTCCCTCCCTCCCTCCCCCCTCCCCCCTCCCCTGCCTCCCTGCCTCCCTCCCCCCACCCCCTTCCCCTCCTTCCCCCCGCGCCACACCGCTGATGCTCCCTCTAATGGCTCCCTGAAGATCTCCCATCAGCCCCTGGGCACCGGGCTGCGAGGGGCCCTTTTAGATACTGTGTTGCAGCAACATCCCCACAAGCAGGTCACAAGGGGCCCGCTGTTTGTCAACCAGAACGCTCCGCCTCGTCAACGTGTGAGAGGAGGATGTGTCTGTTGAATGATTTCTTATTAGCTTAATAATTATCATAAACTTTGCTATATGACAAGATTTCTTTTTCTTTTATTTATTGTATTCATGTACAAAAAGAAGAACCTTATTTTGGACTAAGGTCTAATCTATTTTACCTCAGCTGCCATTTCCTGACCTTGGGACTGTAGTACTGTACCATATCACTTTAAGTTGTGGGAGTACTTTTAATACAATACATCTAGTATACAAGAAGAAAATACTATTACATTATACACTACGCTTTGCGAAGGACAGTAAAAGGGGAGACATCTCTCTCTCCATAATGGGACAACGTAATAGCCTCTCAGACAGTCTGTGAGAAGCACATGAATGGTGTTTGATAAAAACATCCCCAGTATCTGTTCTGGGGAACTGTAACAGACTCCTGCCTCAATCTTCCATGATTGCTCTGGAAATGTTCTCCCTTGCTATATTCTCAAAGTTAAATGGTGCCAATTAGACAACACGCAGAAACAAGGGGAATTTAATATATGCTTAATTTCTCAGTAGAACTCTGTGCCACAGTCTGACACCTGCCGGTAAAGAGTACTTTGACAACTTTTCAGTGTATTTTGTCCATTTTGGAATTCGTTTTTTGGTGCAGATGGAACATTTGCTCATAAATGTATACATGAAAGACAAGACAGTGATAAATTGCTATGTATTAAACTACCAGCTAGAAGTTTAGCAGTAGTCACTAGCAGTTAAGTAGTATCCTAGTAGTAGTCGCTAGTAGTTTAGTTGTATAGTATTATAGTAGTAGTCCCTTTAGTAGTCCTGCTTTATACATACATGAACACAGACACACCCTCGACCTGAAGTGACACAGGGATCGATATAATAGAATTCCTCGTGCCGGGGGACAGACTGCTTATTAATAACTTATCTCCTAATACCCGTGCTGTGTTGCTCTAAAGAGCAGTGCTCTCCCTGGCTACTAATTACAGCCCGGCGACAGCCGTCTGTTTCCTGAGACAACGTATCCCCCGTAGTGCCACCTTACCCGTCCCTCCTCGGCCACTATTAGCTCCCCCGACCCCCCAAAAAAACATTACTAGCGACTGGGATATAGCCTGGCGCCTGATTGCAGTACATGTCTCAGTGGAACTGGGGGAGGCGGGGGGGGGGGTGAAGGGTATGGCTGGGGCTCACGGTGCTAATAACGGTGATTAGCCCTCGGAGGATGTTTGCTCACGATGACGATAGGGGGTCGTCTAGGGGCCATCTAGGGCCCAGAGGGCTGATACTACGGCTGGGCTCAGGTGAGGGGCCTACCTGTTTAACACCTATCGTAGTCCCAGACCACCACCCACAGTCCTCTGTAAGAGTTACAGGTCAGCAATAAAAGAACAGGAGCGACATAATGGAAATGAAAACACATGCTTGTGTTTTAATATACATTTTACTTGAGTAATTCAATTTTCGTGCACTTTTACACCACTATCATCCTCCAAACCCTGACTTAAGCGTAATGGCTTATGGGTTTGAACCATGCAACCAGCATACAACGTATTGTTAGTCAACAGTGGTTAAACAATCAAATAAAGGCTTAGTTGAATTAGTAGTTTTGATACTTCAGTACTTCAATGTGTTCCTTTTGGTAGAACGTTGAACTGAGGAATTGGGCACTGCAGTTTCTCAGGGTATTCATATTGTACCTCTACTAAGGCAGAGGATGGAAGCACGTATTCATCCCCCCACTGCCTTCGCCCAACTCTGTTTTTTCTCCATTGTGTACATTCCTGTTCTTCTAAACTTGACCTTTAACCCTTTCAGTCAGTGTCTCCTTTACAGACATCTGACGTTTGACTTACTCCCTCATGGTTGCTGTCAGGTACTAAACTCTCAATGGATAAGCACATGATACACCACTCCCTCCCCCTCCCCTGATGTAGTGGGTCTAAACCCCCAAGGGGAGCTCTTATTTTTCAAGCGAACGCTGCAGTTCCGCCCCGGCGCCAATTAGCTCATTACCTACGCTAGCTAGCTCTCGTCTCGCGCCACCTCAGCAGTATACGGCCCTGTCTGACGTGCTGACGGCTCTATTGTTCAACGATTTCACCTCCACAGGGGCCACTAGAGGCCCTTGGGAGACCCCCACAGGGGCACCCACACCAAGGGCAGATTTTGTCCCTTCAGTGTTTAGTGTCGTGTAGTGTAGACTTCATCTACCATGAACTCGTCAATAACATAGAAGCAAAATACTGGTGGTGCAGTTTTGACTGGCTAATGTAAAGTATGTGAGACATGCTTCATAGCTGGACCAAGTTAAAAGGGTTAACATTTATATTTCGGTTTTTATGATCCAAGTCAATTGCACAACAAAGCAGGCAGTAGCAGTCATTGCTGGCAATTAAATTATTGTGTTCCAAGCTCTCCTCAACAATGCAGGTAAGTAAGATGAACAAGTCAAATTTAAAAGTATAAAGTATTATCAACGTAAGTAACAAGAATAATACTAAAAGTATCAAATGTATTCAAGGGTGAATGAAAGCTAAATATATGTACAATGGATTATTTATATATATATATATAGTGTAGTAGAACAGTTCAGTGTCTGCATCCCAGTAGAGTACAGTGGTAAGGTGTGTTGTGTGTCAGAATATATGTCAGAATAGAGTGTGTGTGGGTGGGTGGGTGGGTGGGTGTGTGGGTGGGTGGGTGGGTGGGTGTGTATGTGTGTCTGGGAGGGATGTGTGTGTGTAGGAGTATGGTGTCAGAGTTCAAGTGTTCAGGAGTCTGGTGGTTTTGGGGAAAAAGCTGACCTGAACCTGGTGGTTTGGGTGCTGATGCTCTGGTACCATTTGCCAGACAGTAGCAGAGTGAACAGTTTGTGGCTAGGATGGCTGCGGTCCCTGAGTATACTCTGGACCTTCATCCGTTACCTCAGAGTGTAGAGGTCCTGCATCGCTGGCAGCTCAGTCCTAGTAATGTGCAGTTTTCACCGACCTCTGTAGAGCCTTGCGTCAAGGGCGCTGCATTGCCATACCAGGCGATGATGCAGCCGTTCCAAGATAATCAGGAAAGAAGTTGCAGAGAATCGTGGAGTCCATGCCGAACCTCCTCAGCCTACGGAAAGAAGAACTGTCGTCTCGCTGCCTTGACGATGCTGCCAGTATGATGGGACCAGACAGGTCCTTGCTGATGTTTACCCCAAGGAGCATGAAACTGCTGACTCTCTCGACTGTGCTGCACTGCACTGTTGTTGTCCTGGCACCATGATGTCAGGGCTCCCACCTATTCTCTGTAGGCGGTCTCATCGTTACCGGAGATCAGGCCAATGATTGTGGTTCTGTCAGCAAATTTTATGATGGTGTTTCGAGCTGTGAGTGGCCAAACAGCGTGAACAGGGACTACAGGAGGGGCCTGTGCACGCAGCCCTTGGGGGCTCCAGTGCTGAGAGACAGTGTGGAGGAGTTGGTGGTACCCATCCACACAGGCTGTGGTCTGCCCATCCGGAAGTCCAGGATCTAGCTACACAGAGCTGTGTTGAATCCTAGGTCCTTGGGCTTAAAGGTGCAGTGTGCTGAATTGAGAGGAATCTAGCGGAACTGACTTGGTGGAAATAGAAAATAGGGCTCTTGGTGGGTAGGGGGTCTTGGGGGTAGGGGTGGGGGGGTCTTGGGGGTAAGGGGGTTCTTGGCGGGCGGGGGGGTCTTGGGGGGTTAGGGGGGTAGGAGTTCTTGGTTAACAGGAACCAGAGTGAGTGAACAGGTGATGGTGATGGGAGCTGACATGACAAGGAGTGTCCACACTGATCTCCATCACTGCTACAATGTGATGTGTCCATGTGTGTGTATGTGTGTGTGTGTGTGTGTGTGTGTGTGTGTGTGTGTGTGTGTCTATGCTTGTGAGCATGGCAGTATGTGTGTTTGTTAGTATGTGAGTGTATGTGCCCGCCTGTGAACACATGAGTGTGTACATGCATGTGTTGAGAGTCCTTGAGGTTTGGTGTGTCCAACATCATGGTAGTCCAGTGTATATAGTACAGTGAATACAGTAAGCATAATACAGCTAGTCGTGTGTATAATCCGGTGGAGATGTGAACAGGGTTCACGGTGATGCGTTTACCGCTCCGCTGCAGAAGGATAGGAGCAGCTACAAGGAGCATGTGAAACGTGTTTGTTCTCCGCGGCTTTACAAACACAACACGCCCACGGGGTCCTGAATGACCCTTCACGTGAAGCTACGCGGCAGGACGACGGGTCGAGAGGGATAAACACTCACACAAGCACTACTGGCCGGCACCCAAACTCTACAAATTAGTTACAGTCAGGTAAATTCAATTGTAGTCCTTTACTGACACTTTTATCCAATGCGACTTACAGTGAACTGAGGTACATCTCATTAACGAGCCTGTGGCCTACCGACGGCGAACACCGGGGTTCAAACCCAGAACCCGTCTGCTGGAAGTCCAACACCCTAACGACTAGAAGATGCCCTTTACCACAACTACATTCACAGGCCAGGAATGCAAGAGGTGCAGGCGTGAATCAGTAGAACTACAATTATTTAAATAACAGTCAGACATCTTCAAAAAGGGCCTAACTGCATACAGTCAAAGTGATGGTAAAAATAAGTATTTATAATACAGGTATTATATAACGACAGGTGGTTGTCTATTAAATAAGAGATGGAGATGGACTGGTCTGTATCCTTCAACTCTTCATGAGGTTTGAGACGTGGACTCTCCCAAACCCCACTAATGACAGACAAGCAACAGACCCACACCATCCATCTCTCTCCCTTCGTCTCGCTTTCTCTCTCCCTCTCCATACTCTCTCCCTTGGGCTGTCCAACTCTCTCCTTCTCTCTTGCTCTCTCCCTTCCTCTCTTCATCTCTCTCTACATCTTTTACTACATCTCTCTCTCCCCCTCTCTCTCCCTCAACCTGCTCTCCCAGAGTGTAAAGCTGTTGAAACGAGCATTGTGAACACGTCCATCTTCATTCATTACCGCAGATTCGTCCTGATCCAGTCTCCAGACCTAATGAGCCACACGCTCTCCCTCTCTCCTGCGGTTGATGGCCTCGCTCGCCCACCAAGTATTAGGACTGTTAAACGGACACATCTGTCTTTAATTAGGAATAAAGTCACCTCCCTGAAGCCTGCCATGTCTCTCTTTCTCTCTCTCTCCCCTGTCTCCCTCTCATCCAACACACAGACAACACGGCAGCGCTGGGGGGAGACGGGAAACCACATATGATCACGGGGGGGGGGGGGGGGGGGGGGGGGGGGGGGGCTGGCAGTGTATTCAACATCAAAACGATGAAGATATGGACAGAATATTGAAGTACATATTAAGGTTCTGAAGAGATTGCGTTGCTATTAAGACATATTAAGGTGTAAATGATATTGTATTTTCACTAAGATACACATTAGGTATAGGCATAGATACATATATACATTATATTATATTAAGGTATGGAAAGTATTTTGTGTCCAAGTTGTCATTTAGGTCTGGGTCCTGGTTTTCTAGACTCCCCTTGAATTAAGGGTCAGATTCAGCCGTAACGATCAGAACCTGAAAGGTTGTCGGCACAATAGAACTGTATGGACAGTGTCAGCCGATAAACAGGAGAGATGAACAGAATCAGATTTGAGGTGATCTTAGGTTGTTGTTGTTAAGGTAAGCTACACACGGGCATTGGACTGAAATAAGCCCTTAAATTGAAACATACTCATAATAAACCTTAATGTGTATGTACTCACAACCTTGTGTATCAGGTAGGTAAACTGTAAGTGAAGCCATTTTTTGGTTTGTTTCCGTCCCCTATTTAATTCCATAGTATAGAGGCCATACTTGTGCAAACGTTGCATGTATCCTCAAAGTCAAAGCTTCACCAAATGCCAGAAAAACACAGCCTATGAATTACAACTTTTTATTCATGCCTCACACGCCTCAACATCTCTGTCCCCGTGCGCATTCAGCACAGATGGTCTCTCGTAGCAAAGTGTATGTTTTTGACTTTTGTGATTTTTGTACGCCTTTTTAAATAAAGTGCGATATGTGCTGGTGCGACATCCTGGCGGAGCGGAGGGTACGCCGGTGTGACACTAGCGTCTCAGAAGGCAGCCTGGCCTCAGCAGCTGGGCCCGGTTGAATATGATTTGATGAGATGGGGAGGCAGCCCGGAGGAAACTCCCAGGGACTGCGATGAGTCGGATCACGGAGGAGTATAATGACTGTCCGAGCTCTGACTGCCATCTAGTGGAAATCAGGGACACACGCAGATTGTATTCGCACATGCACACACACACACACACACACACACACACACACACACACACACACACACACACACACACACACACACACACACACACACACACACACACACACACACACACACACACACACACACACACACACACACACACACACAGCTAATGCCATTACGCTGCTGGTATTGGATCTCAAACCGGATAAGGTAAATTGTTCAGTTAAACGTGTATAATAACCATTTTATTTGTCCATTACATAAACGCGAGAATGCGATTAGTTGTAGTACATCCTTTTTCCCACCAGATAGCAGTATAAGACTACCTTCCAGTGTACTGTCGACTCCCTCAAGTCTTAGGCCTTCTTATAGGACTTTTATTAACATAAATAACTGTTAATTTGATTTCCCCGAGAGATACCAACGTTGTGGTTGGCTTCCTACTTCTTACTCGTTTGTGTTTGTTTAAAAAGGACGGGGTAGGTATAACGGAAACGTATAAGCTACTATTATAGCCTAACAGTGGAAGTAGGGCTATTTCACATGGAAGCCTTAAGGGGGCGCTTTATCTTTGCCAGTCAGTAGGTTTCGAGTCGACGCATCAAACTCTGCTGGATGTGCCGACCGGCATGTATCCGGAGCAAGGTTCTGCTTCAAATTGTTTTTTTTCAAACGTTTCAATCTTTACATCCATCATTCATCCAATCCGTCCATTTTATCCACCCATCTATCATCTCTCCTTCCATCTATATTCATTAACCCATCGTTTAATAATCCAATATAATGAAATATATTCTAATTCAATATTACAAAATGTAATCAAATAGAATGGAATCTTCCCCCATCCACTATACTGTAATGGCATTCAATATAATCTAATACCATAGAATATAATGGAATGGAACAATCGAACCCAATATGATGATGTACTGGCATCTAATGTAATCCCCTGCTCTTCCACTGTCGTTTTCTTCCATCTACCTGGGAGCCATATCGTCATGTTCCCAGGAGAACCGAGATGTAAGTCTGTCTGGCTACCTCAGTCTGTACAGAGCTGATCTGCCAAACCACCAGCCTCTTCTCATCCCAGCTTGTCCACAGCGCTCTCATCCATGAAGTGCGATGGCAGGGTTATTTTTCTCGAGGGAACCGCAGTTTATCAAAATACAAAAGCTGACAACTCCTCCATACCCCCACCCGTTTTTGCTCCTTGGTTTTTACATTCTGGTGTCTGCCAGTGTTCTAGTGGAAGGGCCATCGTACGGGAGAACGGACAAGTGGTGCTTCATCTGAGAACTGAAATTGCCTACGGGTTAAGTACAATATTTGTTTTTGCCTCTCAACCGCAACTGACAGAAGTGTTTATGCACAACTTATTTCCGCCAAACACGCTGTACCTCAGTCTGTCTCCATTTCTCAATCACTGTTTTAGTCTCTCTCAATCTCTCCCTCACCCTTATATCTCTCTCTCTATCTCTTCCTCACCTTCATCTCTTTCTCACTCTTAGTCTCTCTTTCTCAGTCTCTACCTCTGTGTCTCCCTCCCTTGCATCTCTCTTCATCTTTTCCATAATAATTTAAGTCTCCCTCCAGCAGTAGGCCTGTGACACTTCACATTTGTTTGGCCTCTGTCAGAATCACTGTAGCACACCGTGTGTGTATGCGTGTGTCTGAGCGTGTGCGCATATCTGATCATGCGCATATGTGCATGTGTGTCTTTGACTCCTATTTTTTTCCGTCCACACCAATGGATCATCACGAAGACAGGATGCAGCAGCTGGCACTGCAATCTCTTTAATATCCATCTGGGAGCTGATTGGTCGACTGGCCCGTTCTAATCAAATCAGGGGGAACGTGCCCATCCGTCATCCTAACGGATTCCATTCTCACGCCCCTGCAACGCTTTCACAACTCATACTACACGCCATTTCTATTCCATTACGCTTCGTTTGGTACAAAACTCCTTCAAACTGCTGAGACTAGCCGCAGGTGAGTTACAACGTGACAGCGGATGACCCTAAGAATGGCACATCAGCATTGAGTAAGCTGGCACATATTAGCGATGACCGCACACCATCGAGCGATGGTCCGGCAAGATGAATGACAGCCCTGGACCGTCGGAACAACCAGGGCTCGACTGGCGGTAGACGAAGCGATCAGATATTACATGACTAGCTTAGCGCAGTCTCCTCGGGCAAGAATGGCTAAGCTAGTCACCTAATAATCATGGTGGGTACTGCCAGTGGCTAGCTTGGCGTTAGTGCCCAAGAGTTCTGCGGCAAGCTGGGAAAACACAACACAGACTCAGTTTGTTTGGCGTGCTGGCTAGTGCCAAGTTAAGGCACTAGCCTAAACAGAGGGACAATGTTGGCCAGTGGCAAGAACAGGGCGTTATTGTTAACAGGGAGTGTGAGAAATCGTGTGGGCACGGGGACAGCAGGGTGACATTGTTTGTAACCAGAAGGTTACTCAACACCACTTCCTCTTCCTCCAAAGCCTCTGCCTGTTCAATAGTCTTCCTTTTCTTCATGGCTAAAGGACTCTGCTGACCTGCTGCCGGAAACTTTACAACACGCTTGGCACTTAACAGAGCTGCTTGGTGTTGGACAGTTGAAGCTCTGCCTAATGGTCATTTGAAGATATTGGGGGATATTATCAACCAACAGTAGGCCTGATCACACACAAGGAAATTTGACAGCAGACAAAGCCATGTTGTGTTATTGTGGTGCTTTATAAACTAAGCAACACAAAAGCTCTAAAGATATATTGGTATCACGATGTGGGAGGGAAAGGAGGGCAGGGTAGTCTTGTGGTTAGGGTCTGGGTTCAAAACAAATATCTACACTACAGTACCTGTAGACAACAAGCAAGATGCTAACCCCTACCTACTCGTTCAAGTTATTTTGGATATCTAAATTACAAAACAGTACAATGTCATCCTTTCTTTTTACTTGGAATCCTACACTAAAGAAAGGTAATCTTAGTAAGTCACCAAAGAAATCCTGAACATCCAAGGTAACTGATAAATGCGTAGATTTTATGAATGTTCGTCCAAGTTCTGAAAATGGCCCTGGCTGTGGCGCCTAACTCTGACAAGGTGACTAACAACAAACCAGGATAAAGTTGTCACGTGTGCTGCTGTAAAAACGCCTAATGGTTTAATGAGACATCTTATAAAGTGCCTGTTGCTTTTGGCTTCTACCTTTTCCATCCATTAAGAAAATGCGGTCCAAGATGAGCTTACAACCATTGACTGTACTTAGCAGTGGACCACGATACATGTGCAGAGGAAAACAATCTTGAACTTAGTTCATTAGTAGATGCTTTTATCCAAAGTGACTTAGTGAATTAGCCTCCAGGTAAACTACAGATATTGGTGTTTGAGCCCAGAACACTTTGGATGAGAGTCACACACCCAAACCACCATCCCGCTCTCCCAACTAGACTTACCTGCCTCAGTCATGAATGTAAAATAATGCAATATATATGTAAATGTAAATTAATATACAAATATATACATGTTAATGAGCATGTCATATTAATGTGAATGTACATAGTAAAATGTAACATGCACATTGCCTTGTGTATAACAATCTTTTGGATTCCAGTAGTAGCTTCCCTCTTGTATACCGCATATGTATATCTTTGTGCATTGTCCAAAAAAAGACTCGATCTGCATATTTCTTCCAACTGTTCAAAGTTAAATGACAAATAACATTTTTATAAATTGTGTGTGGTTAGAAAACTGGCAGCAGCCTTCCAAGAAAAGGTGAACGGTAAACTGTGGTTAAACGAATTAGCATTCTGCTAGCTATTGCCGTCCTCTGAAAGAAAGGCTGCCTATTAGCGTTAGGGCTGTTGCTTTTGAATGAAGCTCTTATGAGTTTCCCATCACTCTGTATCACTTGTGTACACACGCCCCTGCACACAAAGCCTCACTTGTACACGCTTCTTGGCGCTATCTCTCTAAATGGCTGTAGGGTTCATGACTCTGCAGTGATCAGTTGCTCGTAGAGACGCTCAAAGTGCCATCGAGGGCTTTTCACAGAAAGGCAAGAGAAACCGCTCAGGACGAGCATTTAATGTATGGTCAGAGGACTATTAAGTATTTACAATGAAAGGAAACAAGGTTTGGGCAGAGGTAACGTAGAGTGTCTTGTTCACAATCCTGAAGGCAAAGAATGTATTGGACATAATATCAGCGCTGTAGTCGCATTATGCAGTGGTAGGCTACCATGAAAGCACTAATCAAGCACAGAAACCTCTGCATGAGTGGACATTGTGTTCGACCTGTTTTTAATACAGGCAGTACGCATCACTGGGGATGTACACTTGCATTTTTCATATAGGTTTACATTTATTTTGAACATGCCTTGCTTTTTCTGTCGTGTGACAGACATCGTTGTAGCTTAAGATATATGTAGCTCCTATCACTCAAATGTCACTTTCACTCTTGGATCATCTGACAAAACCAATGTTGGCCAAGCAGGGGATTGAAACTGCTGGTTTGAAATATAAAAACACGATCGATAGAGAAGCAAAGCAAGCAGACAACAATGGATCATTTAAAAAACATTTTTAAAAAAGTAATAAGAAACTAGATATGGAAAGCAATACAAAAGACTAAAAAGGGGAAGTGATGCTGAGAGGCAAGAGAGAAGAAATATCGACAGTTGGCAGTTTTTCTTCCGTTGACCATTACTTCTGCGGGTGCTTGTCTGCAGTCGCCTCAGCGGTGTCTGGAGGCCGTCACGGCGCGCCTAGACACCCCAAAGACGAACGGCTTGCCACCGCTGTACAACAAACACGGCAGACGGCAGAGACCATTTGTTTTACTAGGCCAATAACAAGCCGCCGTAGTACGGTTCGACGTCATTTACAAAAACAGCCCCGTGTCGGTTCGTGTATATATGCGTCTGTACTACGCGCTTTTGAAGATGAACTACACGGTACCGTGTTGAATAACATTTACAGCATATTTTATCTACAAGCATGCCATCGTAGAGAACGAGAGACGTTAAATCGTTACTTTTATTTACCCGGTGTCTTCCACTCGTTTCATCCGTATATCGTGATGCAACTGGCAGGTTTGCAGGGGTTTCCGGCTCGCGCCGCGTGGCTGTTTCATTTTCCTCGTAGCGAGGCCTCGTCCTGTTCCCGCGGTGAGACTGATGACTTCCAGACGACGCTCACTGTCGCCTGCATTTACAACGGCGCTCCAGTACAACCCAGTCTCCAGTCTGGTCCCTACAGGGGCTTGTGCAATTGTAAAAATAAATAAATAACAATAATAATAATAATAATAATAACAATTATAATAATAATAATAATAATAATAAAAACAAACAAAAAAGGTTTCTCCAAACGTTAACTGAATCTGTGGCTTTCGGTCGATCTTTCATCTCAAGATTATTCGTATTATTCAAATGTATATTTAGTGGTTATTGAGTTGTTTTCATTGTTATACTGCTCTAAAATACGTTCAGCTGTAGATACGTTTTTTTTTTAACCTTGTATAACTTCACTCTGTCTGCCTATGGAGATAAATGCAGCTCCATTCAACTGTATATGCACAAGAAGAAAGAAAATACAACAAATACATCTCTTATTGGTGCCTGTAGCGAGTGAGTTATATTTAGGTCTTACTCTCTCTTCATGGAGAGCGCTCTCCTGGGCCGTAAAACACTGCGCTCAGTATTCAGTGACACGTGATTACCCGTCAGAAGACTTTAAAAAGTGCATTAGGCAGCGATGCCGTTACGTTTACGGAGATGAGGTCGACCCCCACCACTTCCCGCCCTGACGGAAACCACGGCTAAGATGTACGAGTAGAAGACAAACTCTGCATCCTCATGGTTTCATCAGTTATCATGCCTGTGTCTTGGCATATAGGTTGGCTACACGGTTTAAGATAAACCCCGACCGATACGTTCGTGCATGTGCATCATGTGTGGCAAGCAGCCTAACTGACACGAGGAAGACGTGTATATGCGTAGGCCTTTTGCAGTACTATGCAGTCATTCTGTAAGAAAACACTTTAGTCTCCATCCACCTCATCACATCTCCAACATCAAGCACTGCAGGCAAACTCAGAAGAAGATAAAATAAATGCCACACCAGCCTCAATGTACGTGTTGCCGTCCAGTTGCCGTGGCAACGGTGGCTCGTCAAAGTGCTTGTCGGCGGCAGACGGGAGAGCTGAGCCACTTTGAGCGGCCTTGCGCGAGCAGGTATTAATTCCCGGCGCTGGTAAACACAGCGAGGGCCAGGGCACAAGCCATCGAACACGCACTGGAGTGCTGAAGTGGAGCGAGAAGAGGTGCCAAGAGCGGAATGACAGCATGTCAAGAGAAAACATGCAAGTCAATGTGAAACAGATTACAGAAAATTTGCTGTGTCGCTAACACGTCGCACCAGTGACACGTGGCTAGGGACTACACGTTCATGTGGTTTATGTTAAGTGGGCTGTGGAGTGTTCCTCACGTGTACTTCTGCTACAAATGTTTGACAACAGGGTTGAAATATGGTGGTGGCTGTCATGGGACAGTTGGAGGGGGCCAGTGTGTTTTGGTCTAGTTAAGAGCCCAGGGGTGGTGAACTTACAGAGGGTCAGGGATGGGGGTGATAGAAGATAGTTCAGGCTACACAAACAATGCCTCAGCACCATTAAGGCAGTCAAGTCGAGTCAAAAATATGGAAACAAAACATAAAACCTAAGATGTAATGTTGCTGTCCAGCTTGCCTCTCATTGTTCTGGTCTCTTTCTCTCCATATTGTTCTGTATTATTTTGCATTGCGAGAGAGAGAAAAAAACATTACATTCACCAATATAAACATAGGAACTGGCGTTTCAGAGTAGGAATGAGAACCAATGGGAATGAAAACAGCATATGGTAGAAGGCAAGTTGAAGGATAATATGGTGGATTTGAGAACATATTCACAAGCCGCTAGCCGGCTGTTCACAGCGATGAGTCACAAGGCCTTTTCTTGGCAAGGCTAAATGTGTTTGTGTTTGTTAGCTAATGTCTAGCTTTTTATAAGCTTATATTAATCTTCTCCATCCATCTATTTTGTAATTATAGTCATTTGGCAGATGCTTTAATCCAAAGAGACTAAGTGAAGTCCGATAAATGTCATTAAGGATTAATGACATCCCTGCAGTTTGATTGTAGCCATGCTCTTTAAAGATGGTTATAATAAAATTATTTTAGAACAACTCAAGTTCCCTTATTGAAATCTGTGTAATCCATTCGAAACAGAGTGAACAAAAGACACCACTATTTTGAGCCTTGGAAAAGACTCCATTTTCCTCTCAAATACTGTGAAAATGACATCCACACTCACAGATGCTCTCATTGTATGTAGGATGTAAATCACAACTGATATAGACAGTTAAAATAGCAGTCAATTCTTTATCGGTTATTTTAATGAAAAAAAAAACACAATCTCTTCTATAATTCATTTGAATGAATACAAAATAAACAGACAGATCTTTGAGTTAGTTGTTGAGCTCAAGGTCACATGCCACCAGCTCTTTTCTATGGTTGCTTTCAGTTGCTGGTTTAATATTTGACACTTGGGGCGTTTGCTTGGCGCACACACACACACACACACACACACACACACACACACACACACACACACACACACACACACACACACACACACACACACACACACACACACACACACACACACACACACACACACACACACACACACACACACACACACACACACACACTGTCCCTAGTGTTTCCACAAAGGAACTTTCCAGTGGGAAAAGTCAGGTTACATTGTTGCGACACCCTCTCCTCCCCATCCCACCCCTCAGAAGTCCCCCCTGCCAAATTAAGAGCTCTATACAGAATAAAATAAGTACTTTTTGTTTTCTCTTCCATGGACTAGTCATATCTTTTACAAAATAAATCTTATTTCCAAGTTTACAATAACACTAATAAAATGATGCATGTTTGGGATAAAGAAAAGCAACAGGGTACTACGTATGTACACAAGGGATATCATACTATTTGGCAGACAAGAACACAAACAAGTGCAGTGTTGTAAACGGCTCTTCTTTTCGTTAGTCTTTTTATTTTTTTACTACTCCTCTTTACCCCCCCCCCTCCTCTCTCTGCCTCCCGTTACATTCACAGCTCCAGTCTCTGATTGGTCAGAAAGAAAAAATACTCTTCAGTAAAATTGTGCTTTGAGAGATCCATCAAAAAAAAAAAGGATCCGGTCCGGTCGAGCCTCAGGATTCCGGTCCGGTCCAACCCAGAGTCCAATACGGTGGAACCCAGTATCCGACCCGTTGCAGCCCAGGATCCAGTCCGGTGGTTTAAGTGTGCCACTCCTGGCTAAGGCGGCTCCGTGGCTACGTGATTCACAAGGTTCCCCCGGCTCCCCCATAGTGAGGTGTGGAGATGTGGTCCAGAAGTACAGGGGTGACAGATTGTAAACGGTAAAATGAATGTTAGTGAGAGTGTCGCGACACCCCGCTCTAGCTGGGGGCGAGGGTATTTTCCCAGGTTGTCCCCCCAGCCCGAGACACCTCGTTCCCTTGACGGTGAAAATACTCGTTGGCATTCAGGTGTTCCCTGCGAAGACTCAGTGAGACGGCGCCATCTGAACAGAGCTGTTTAGGTCACACCCGTCTTCAGCGCGCACAGCTGACTCACTGCTCAAGCATATTGGACGGCTGTCTCTGAATGATCAGAAATACCGATTTTTAGTTTCTGTTGGATGCCATATCAGTCTGGCTCTGTTCTTTTGAACCTGCCACTAGGGAGCTTTCAGAAGGATGAGTGTGCGGTGTGGGAATGTTCTCTATGTCAAGAATGTGGAAAAACAAAAGGGTTTGTGGGGAGTAGTTGTGCCCAGTGTCGGGCTACAACGTACGAGGGTTCCTCACAGATAAAACACGGCGTGGAGAGGAGGTGGTGGGTTGTGGAGCGGGGGTGGGGGAGGGGGAGGGTACCGGAGAACGTGGTTGGCTCAAAAGTCCTCGTCGGAGAGCTCGTCTTCTCCGGTGGCCTTCTCAGGGATGACCTGGAGGCCGCGGCCGTTCTTGGACTCCGAGGAGCCGGAAGAGCTGTTGGCGTGCCCCTGGCAGCCCTTGCTGAGGCTGGAGGTCAGGGCGGCGTAGTGGATCTGCTTCAGGTTCTCCTGGACCTCATTCCGGGCGTGCTTCAGCAGGTCAGCCTGGCCCTGCAGAGGTCAAAGGTCATGAGGTCATAGTGTCACCAACAGGGGAAATACAAGGAGTTACATTTTATTCTGCTATTCAGCCGTGTAAACTAGTATTGAGGAATGTAATTTCTCAAATTTCCTGTTTGTGATCAATAAAGTGTTATATTTCCTAGCGAATGCTTTTATTCAAAGCAACTTATTGAATGTCATTAATGAGCAGATTGGAGTTTGGGAAAATGCGCAAACCAGAACGTTCTGGCAAAGAGTAAACAACCCTCACCAGGCGGCAAGACTATCCTGCCCGCTGTAGATGCAGCGCTACATATTATACCGTCAAAGAACTCCAATTATTTCTAGAGGTGTGGATATGTATTTTGCAATTTGAGTCGCGTAATCAAGGTGTTTACCTTGCCATTACCTTGATCCCTAGGGTTGTTTGTGTTGTGACTCGCTGAATAAAAAAAAGACTATCTAATCAGCACAGACACATCACATACTGCATATAGATCACCTCAAAACAATCTCCACCCAGACTTCACATCCCATCAAGTGACCCCAAGTAGTTCCCAGGTCAGGTGGAATTCCAGGGGCCTTGATTAGCCATGGAGGGACCACTGCCCAGCAGCCTGATCAATTATGCAGCCGTACCACACACTGTCAAGAAGCCACTTGGTTTCCCCTGAGGGTCTTGGTTTAAATTACAGCCCGACTGTAGTGCTGTATCTGTGAGGTAGTCTTAATCAACACGATCTGAAAAACCTCTGAATAAATACGCACAAGGTCATGGATAATTAGCCCCATGGGTAGTGGTGGTGTTAATGAAAGGTACGGTAAACAAACCAAAACAAATACAATACTGGCTTGGCTAACGTCCCTGGCAGCAAGAAGACCATTTGTTGAAAACGTGAAATAAACCCATGAATTTATTATTGAAATGACACATCCTTCTACAGAGTGGACATTTAATTATCCATTAGTGTCTTGTTTGTTGTAGGTTGAATTGAAGTGGACATGTTGTTGCCATGTTTTAAAGTTGCTCTGTTTTCTCTTCCAACTTTGTCATTGAAGAGGTTATGTCCTGGGTAAAATAGGCCAGAGAGAGAGGGAAAGCTTACAGTTACTCCAAATAATAGACATGGGAGTCATTATGGCCTTTCCAAGCACATAAGTAGTATACACAAACATAATAGGACGACATGCCTTTGTCCAAGCAGAGGAAATCGCCTCTAAGAGGATCTGCAGTGTTGTGTTATTATAAGAAGGAAATATGTTGGCTTGATGTGCTTGGCAAGGGATGGAAATACTGATTTATCTGGCATGTCCACGTTGACACTGCATGCCTCCACTTTAGTGTTCTTTCAGAGACAAAACGTCCAACGTCCGATCCAGCCTTATTCTTACATCCTTTTCTTTTCATATTATACCTAGATGAGATTTCACGTTGTGATAATTATTTGGAAGTTATTGTGTTTTGTGAACGGACCTTGACCTTTCATCAACATTTAATGACACTACATTACATTTGCTTACATCACAGTAATACTTGAAAACCCCTTTCACTACGAATGTAAACTAAGGTCATTAATAATTTAATTCCCGAACTCTTATTAGTAATACCTTCGGGGATGAATAAAGTGTAATGTTTCTAGGAAAGTAAGTGATGAAACCTCCATTAACAACAAGGGGGTGAAGCGGAATGGAGGCTTGCTTCCCATACCTTCAGGATGGTGATGTTCCATGTGAAACTCTCCACCGCCTTCTGAAGCTTCCTTCCCTTCAGACCCTCCTTCACCGCCAGCTCATGGAGGTTCTCGTGGAACTCCATCGCTACAGGAGGGAGGAGGAGAGGGAGGAGAAGTGGATGGAGGTGGGATGAAGGGGTGGTGAGGGAGGGAGATGGGAGGGAGGAGGTGGGGAGTGGGAGGAAGAGGTGGAGGAGAGGATAAGAAGGAGGGAGGAAGGAGGACAAGATCAGAGGAGTTTCTGCGATGTCCCCCTATGGATGATGTGTCCATCAACACAAGGTTAACCTGAGGCTTGTTCTCTGCTGGTCTGGAAAAGGGCGGGATTAAGAATTGAAGGAGTTGCAATAAGAGGAAAGGAAACCAAAGACACAGACAAAACATAAACGATGAGAGGAAAGGAAAGGACTCCAGATGCAGAGGGAAATTAAATAGAGGGAAAAAGAGAGAAAGAGGCAGAGGAGTGTGGTGGTTTGGGCAGACGGACAGACAGTTCCTGGGCAGTGGATTAGCTTCAAGACTGCAGACAGTGGAGGGATTTGTCCCCCGATGAGCTTCCCCACCTCCTGTCCACTGTTGCTTCCTCTTTCATTATTGCTCCCTTTATCTCTCTCTCCCTTAGTTTCTCTTCCATCGTCTCTCCCTCCTGATTTCTTACCCCTCTTTTTCTCGTATCTCTCCCTCTCTTTCAAATGCTTGCTCTCTTTCTCTCCATTTCCCTATTCCTCTCCATTTCTCTCTCCCTCCCCCTCCTACCCATTACCCCCCCCCCCCCTGCCTCCCTCGGGGGGAGACGGGTTGACAAACAGAGGGGGGCTCTGATACTTATCTTTCTCTCCATTTCTCCCTCTGTCTCTTTCCCTCCCTCCCTATCTCTCCCCCCTTCCCTCCCATTCCACCTCACTCCCTCTCTTTCTCTGTCCCTCCCTTTCTCTCTGGCATGACTGAGCCTATGTTAGGAAATAGGCTGTTAGATGCAGGTTATTATTGCAGTGCTGTTTAAACACTGCAACAACAACAGAACAGGGGATAAACTACACTAAGAAACACACAGGGGCTAGGTACACATGCTTATGTGCAGACCAAGGGCATGGAAAACTGCAACATTTAGGTCACATTTGGGTCAGGCCATGCCCACCCATGTTGCTGATGATGTTGTCTTGGTAACGTGAGAGAGGCTGGGGAAAAGAGAGCCCAAGCTAGAGAAAGAGGGAGTACATACAGGTATGCACATCAGACACGTACATATAGAAAAATGGATGCTTTCTCCAAGATGGCGGGTTCCTCTGCTAATAGGGAACCCACACAAAGTAAGAACCCCCTCTGAGCCCAGAGGAGTGAGCGGTTATTGGAGAAGTGAAGAGGCGTGAAAATTAGATGCATCATGGCCGTCGTTTTCCAGCGGTCTTACATCATCAGGTGCTAAACAGCGATGGCGCTAGATAACACATACCCAGGGTTTTTATTTTCTCCCCTTTTGTTTGGAATTTAATTTAGGCAAAAAAGATTCTAATGCCCTGGAACAGTGTGTTCACGCTTAATTCACCCTAAGCATGACTGTTTTGGAGATAGACAGGCACACACATACACCTCACAGCAAAGGGTTACCTAGCAACATGTGATGGAGTCTGGCGGGCAGAGGGGACAGCTCATTGTGAGAAAAGCTGGTTGCTAATGGCGCCAGACAGCCGCGGCACCATAAAGCCGCTTGACAGCGTGTGATGGATCAGCGCTAGCGAGGAGACGGGCGAGAGACGAAACCTGGCCTGCCCTTCAATCAATGGCCGCTCTCATCGGCCCAGCCACAGGAAAATAAACCTAACCCCAGAGGTGAGTGACACCACCATGGGGAGATCAACACGTAACCGTCATTGAACTGGCAAGCTTCAATGGAGTCCAAGGAGAGGACCAACGAAAGTCAACGAGGAAGCAAGGCTGCATCAGAAGCAAGGAATATGACAGTAGAGGCAAACCCTGCAATGCAACAAACGACGGTTGGGCATAAGTATTATGTTAGAGATTGTTAGGTCAAGGTATCAGGTTAGTGATGGTTAAGTTATTGCGTTTTAAGTTTAGATATCAGGATCTGTGATCTCTGATCTTTAAGAATATGTGTTAGAGATGGTTAAGTTAAAGTATTAGGTTACAGACAGTTGTGTTTATGTATGCATGATTGATATAGGTATGTGTTTACGAATGGTTTGGTGTAAGTTATAGATGCTTAGGTTTAAACAAGGCTAGTGCAAGGCTAGCCATATAATGTGGCTGACATCCTCTTGCAAATTTCAGTCTATATTAACGGTAATATTTGTAATGCAGTCGTGCTTGTGTAGACGCAAACATAACACTGTATTATTCATTGCCAATTGTGTATGCATCATTTCTGTGCAAAGGGATTTCGAGACAAATTTAATTTATATTTGTAATGTTAACACCGTTTTCAAAGGCCCCAATATGGCCACAGTGGCAGCCGAAACACACTGAAGTGCTGAGCAGCATCTGTGTGTTGCTCTTCTTGTTAGTCTGCTGTGAAGGTGCAACCATCCAACTGTGATGAATGCCAATGGAACCACAGTGAGATCCAGGAACAGAGAACCCTGTGTGTGTGTGTGTGTGTGTGTGGGGGGGGGGGGGGGGGGGGGGGGGGGGGGTTCCCAGCTAGCTCTGTTAACTCATAAACAACACACCACAAGAACTGGCTCTTCCTAAACAGTTTGATGGATATTCACCGTTATTCGCCGCGGCCACGGCTTCCATAGCTTTCCGCTGGGTGGGGAAGGGTTACACCGTGATCACATGACCCAGAAAACTACATGTGCACATGGCTGTATATAAACTCATGTATAATTCAAATATAAAACATGTGTTGCATGACACACACACACACACACACACACACACACACACACACACAGGAAATAAATCAATGTTCAAGTGTATCAGTCTGCCATCTGTTGTGGCCTACTTTCCAACGGTTTCCTTTTGAATTGGTCAAGCTGATTTCAGATTACAAATGAATACGTCTCTTTGTACCGTAAAGATTAATCATGCAACATTTTCATATGGTCTCCTGAACCCTGTTTAAAATGGTGCTTTTTGTTCCCCTATATTGAGAAGTAATTCATCAAGCTATTTACATAAATCGGCATATACAGCATAAGAGATTGTTGGCTCTTTTGCCAACAATAGCTAGTTGGCTCTAGTTGACTAATGAAGCATTCAAGAGCAAAATCCACTTCACCAAACAATATCTTCCTCACATGTTTCTGGGAACACTGTACATAAAGCTGCATTTTCTATACATGGCATGTATAGAAAGTTTTAACCTCAATAATACTCTCAAAGGGCTTATTTCAAAGACATGTAATTGGCATGTTTGACTTTGTCTACAAATTTGCTCTGAAACAACCTAACTGATGTGATGACATCACCAAGTCCCAGGAGATTGACGTAACATTCCAACCAACCACAACACCGCTGTCTCACAGCGAATCCCTACACTAAGCCCCACCCTAACACTCTGATGTTTTCCTTTGGTAATACGTCATTCTAGCGAAACACAAGGGTGTTGCCTTCGGTCCATCCATCCCCTCTAAGTGCTCGATGTCTTTAGTGGAGATCTGAGAAGTGTATGAACACCATAATGAATAGAAATGACGGTGCGGTTTTACCCTGCACTCTTAGTTTTAAAAATACAGCGCACCTAACTCCTCTCCACTGATGTGCCAAGACAATGAACTCCATGAATAGTTTACAAGTTATCCATCTGTAAAGCCAATAAAACACAGCCCCGGCAATAATGGCCATCTTTGTTTTATTAATTCATTTTTTCCCTCCTGCCTCCGCACTCCCAGAGGGTCCTCTGGATTAACCTTGTATAACACTGGACTGGGATTCATCAACTAGAAAGGACCAGAGAAGAACTACAGACTGTGTGTGCGTGTGTGTGTGTGTGTGTGTGTGTGTGTGTGTGTGTGTGTGTGTGTGTGTGTGTGTGTGTGTGTGTGTGTGTGTGTGTGTGTGTGTGTGTGTGTGTGTGTGTGTGTGTGTGTGTGTGTGTGTACGCTACTGGACAGTCTAAAATGCCACTCCAACAGTCAAGGTGTGGTTCTGTAGTTCCTTCTCCCCTATTAATCCAGGGCAGGATTATCCTAATTTCTGACTTTATTAAATATGACACATTGTGACAAGCCAGAAAGAAGGCCAATTTCCCCAGACATCCCCACAGTTGGATGGAGGAAAGCAAACATTAAATTCTGATCCTTCAGGCTTAGCAAATCTGGCCTCACTGGAGGGAAATAAGACAAAACAACTAGGATGTTTTGTTTAACATGGATCATTCGATTAAGACCTAGCCAAAAACCACTTTTGGAGACACGATGGATAACGTTGGTGTGTGTATGTGTGTATGTCTACGTGAATCAACACGCATTTGTGTGTGTGTATGTATGGGCGTGTGGGTGTGTGGGTGTTTGTGTCTATCAACATGTGAACGCGCGTGAGCGTGCGTGAGTGTTTCTGTGTGTCAACATCGACGCGCTCAATTACTAATCGATCAATCCCATGATACACACAGATATGATGTCTAGTTTGAAACCCACCGGTACAAAGATAAATAAGTTAGGGTCCTAGAGAGAGGTGTAACAAAGACTCCAAAGAGGACTTCCTGGAAACCTCCTCATTGCAGAGCATACAGGATTTCAGTATCAGAAAAGGAGCGCTTGGCATTGATAGAATCCTTCTGAATCAAATCCTAGCCTTCTAGAAAGGATTAGGCGAAAACACACCCTGTTTCTTGTGAATAATTCGCTTTCATTTATGAGAGAGCGAGAGAGAGAGAGACCGGGTTCTCTTGTAGCTGTCTGGCTGGATGAGAACAAGGGGAGAGCTTGCACAGATCGGACCGCCGTCTGTGCGGCCTTTGATGTCGCCTCACCGGCACCCTAGATGTTACCTCTGCACAACACACAATCCCTTTTAATTAAGACAGCGGGTGCCAAATCAAACGCACCCCGACAAAGAGAGGCAGCACCGGCCAATATACTTGAACATGAATGAGATGTTAATACGCGGCTTGCACTGAGGGTAGTGCCATAATCAGCGGTGTCTTTGCTAAGCCGACACCATGCGGTTGGCTTCAGACAAGCGGCACTCTGGCATTGGGCATCTGAAAATGTGCCGGTAATAACAAGTATCGCCTTTTTCTTGTTCGGATTCATCGTCCATATGTGTCTCACGGCGTCTTACCCGCTTTCTGTGTTTGCAGGATTCTCTCGTGGACAGCTTCTGAGTTCTCCAGAAGAGTCCTGCTCGTTTGGATCATCTGGATAAAGAGAGAGAGAGAGAGAGAAAGAGACACCCACATGAATATGTTTTCCATCTGCGTGTGAATGTTTCCGCCACCACACTCCTCGGCTTCCCCCTTACCACAAATCCTCTCCCCAGCACGACGGGGCTGGATGTTCAGCTGGTGACCCAGGAAGGAGGCTGAACAACAGGCTGTTATTACGGACGCGCGGCCGGGCCAGGCAGCTGGGCCGCGTTTGGTAAATTGAAGGGATGGATGACTCAGGAAGGAGACAAGTTATTCTCATCCGGACGCTTCGACTGCCTTTTATTAAAAAGGCCACACACACACACACACTTTCTTGTAGAGGCGACCGAGCATCGCTGCAGAAGGGCAGAGAACAATTTGAAAGCGTATCATTTAAGGGGCACAAGCAGTTGGCCAGAGCAGTTGGTTGATGCCGAGAATACGACGCGCCGATTCATACAGTATGTGGAAGTTTAGGCAGTGGAGCAGTGCCTGTGCAAATTCGACACTGCGGGGGGTCTTGATGAACTGATTTACATATTAAATCCCAAGGTGTTCAGAATCGCCCCTCAAACAAGAAATAAAAGACAGATGTCAACAATCAATGATTGACACACCGATGAGTCAGTAGAAAATAAAGGACAAGTCTAACAGTTCAGAGCGTGGGATCCCTATGTGATAATACTGGTCTGTATGCCAAGGGCTGCAACAATCATCACCTTACATTTGCCATAGTGGTGGTCTAGGGTGAATTACACTCCAGCTGTATGGCTCGGTCACCAGCGTAATCCAGAGTTCGCCGTCATAGGGCGACATACAGCATGTCACACTACGTTTTCCAGTTCATTTGTAGTAGACTAGTTAAGGAGGTTTGCATATTTGTTCATGTGTACAACACACCATAGTCACATTATAAAGATAGACTTTTTGCGGACCACGCTCACAATCCCCGGTTCAGAAGAAGACATACAAGCACCGGCGTAGAGACCAATGAGGTAGGCGTCTATTAAGTATGATTCACCTTTTAGGAGCTTTAGCCCTGGACAGAAGATATCCCCTATACACGGGTGGTATGAGGTACTGCCACTGCGGTGGTCTTTACCACTGTACGTAGGGGTGGGCAATTTTTTCTTTCCTATGTTTTGTGAAATTGCTGAAACGCAAAATAGAGATTTATAAAAGTTCTAGACTCCGCAGATTTGTTTTGCCTTAAAGTGTCAGTGAACCCACTGTTTCAGCTGGGAAGAAATGCGTTTTAGGCGGAGAGTTCTGGGAAAGAGGGGGCGTGTTCCAACCCACAGCAACTAAGTAACATCGTTGTGTATGAGCTTTATAATGAGCGACGTTGTATATGAAATGCGCCACACACCTTGGCGTTATAGTGAAAAGCTTAACCCTCACTCGGACATCAAAATACATCGCTGCTCAGTAACGGTGATAAAATGGCATAGAGTAGTATGTTGACGATCATATAAAACATATTGCCACGTTTATGCGGAACACAACCAACTTGTTCCAGCACTTGCGACAGAGACAGGCGGTGGAATGGCACGTGTGTGTAGCACCAAGAGATGCAGATGCCAGCTCAGGCCACAAAGCGCCTGCAAAAAAGCAGGTAACTTTGGCAGCAGCATTTTCTTGAGCCCTTTCTTGTCATTGTCCTTATGACAAGACAGGGCACTGGAGGCAAGCGATCACAGATGCGGTGACATATTACATCGTAAAAGATATGGTCCCCATTCATACAGTAGAACGGGTTCATTAAGATGCTTCAAACGATGGACCACATATTTTGATCTTTTTAGAAAAACCAAAACAATCGAGGTTTAAATCTAAAATTGTCCATTACTTTGAAAGAAACGGAGATTACATTTTTAGGCCAAATCCCCCAGGTCAAACTGTACAGAATGTATAAACTCCATTACCGTCACACAGGCTTCCCCTCACCCTGTTGTTTATTGATTAATCAGGTTTCAGTGGAGTTAATGGATTACTCTGTGTGCAGTCAGCAACTAAACTCTCCATTAAACAATAGTCATGAACCTTTCCTTGTGTCTAAGTGCCCCTGGATGTTTGATCTAGCACGTGTCTGTCTTATTTTAAGCCTTTAAAAAAAACATTCGTAGTACTCCATACAGACAAACAGTCCGGTTTACAGAGTCTGATAAGCGACTCTCTTCTCCAAAGGGCATTAGTTTGACTTACTTTCATTCTAACTTAATTTAGATGGGATGAGAAAGGATCCATTTTCTTTTTAATTTCTGGCAGCAGAGCATGGAAAAGACCTCTAAGTGCACATCCTTAGAGAAACGAAGGCCGTCATGAAGGCAACAACAAGGCAAGCGGGTATCTTGACTCTACTCTGGGGTATTGGCTCACTGTGATATACACCAGGTTTGGCATAACTGGTGCTCTTTTGAGGTTGGAGACTTAAAGAAGATATTGTCCAGCAATGTAGGTGGAGGGCCCAGTGTGTTGTCAGCCATTCCTCCCACAAACTGTCACACCTGTTACCGCACAGGAGCAACCGGACTCTAACCAACAGGTTCAGGGACTTACCTCTTCCCTCAGGCAATATAATCAGACTTCTTTACGGTTGACACACCGTCACACCTGTACCCCTCAAGCACACACAGACCCACACCCCAGTCCAGTTCTATTACCCATATGTCGCTTTACTAGAAAGGATACGCCTGTGTTTGTAGAAAACCTACAATCTTGAATAGGAGCTAGGCCACTGGAACTTTGCAACTCAATGGAAGTGGCTAACGGAAAATAAATGCTAACCCAGGGAACACCTCTTCTGGATATACAGTGATGAATTTGGAATTAAACAACTTGTCCAAATCTGGGTAACACAGGCAAAAGCCAATTTACAGATATCTTGGCGTATCCCTTTAAATAATACTCCCAACCAAATGTATATATATATATATATATATATATATATATATTTAAACAGCATAATGCACGCTTTGATTTTAGTCAAGTTAATTAATGATATGTGTACATATTTTCATAGTTTCTTTCTAACGATTGAAATATGTTAATTGAACAATTATTTTCAATTTATGGTTTGTACTGATTACTGGTTTGCATTGTTGAGGAAGCCTGGGATTCATGCATTGAATTTGCAATCTGTGCCTGCTGTTGTTGAGTTAATGTGCACATGACAATCTATTTGAAACTAGCAGCAGCTCAAGGGGGGGGGGTGCATGTTGCCTGGCAACTAGAAGGTTGCCGGTACCATGCTTGGGTCCTCATGGCCGGTGTCAAGATGCCCTTGAGGAAGACGCTCAACTCCTGACTTCTCCCAAAAAGCTGGCATTGTCGGTGGAGCCTGTATATGAATGTATAAAATATATATATATATATATATATATATATATATATACACATTTGAAGCTGTCCCATTCGTATAGTCATAGTCAGAGTAAAAGTTGGCCATTCAAGTCCAGAGAGAGGATAAATACAAAATATACATTGTTTAAAAATAGATGCCTCTGCAGACCTCCCGGCCGTGACTCAGCTGCTCAGCCTTCTGTTTGCATTAGTGTACGGAGGGAACAAGGCTGCGGAGGAGCTCAGTGTGTCTCTGCAGCACAGGGTCAGGCTAGCAGGGCAGTCTGTCTCTTTACGTGGTCTACAGGGTGCAGGTCACACAAACTGGGTGACCTCAATCGTCACCGATCTGAATCTTCAATAGAAAGACGCTAAGTCGACAGTATTTAATAGTCTAATCGCTGTTGGGAAGATTGTGCGTGTGTAACAGTGGGACATTCCACTGGGAGGACGGGGGTGCTCACTGAGTGGTACCACTGCATTGCTTTGCTTCTCGAAGGAAAAGCCTATAAGTTGTGCAGTGTTTTTTTCTTTTTTGAACACATTGGGGATCGGACCCAGTGCCTTTCAGTTGGGAGTGAAACAGCCTAGACACTAGACTATCTGCGCCGACTACTAGGACTACAGTCATTTTAACTGAGTATTATTCTTGATAGGATATTCAGTGTCTGCACACCAGGTACCTAGTGCTCTCCTATCTATCCCTGGTAGGATCTCTTCTTCCCTCTGGGTTTTGGGGACATTTTCTCTTTCTCTTTTGAGTACTTGGGTGTGATGGGGCATCATATAATGTGTACTAGTGTGAAGCCTGCTAGGACTGTAACTGTAATAACGGGCTATTAAATAAACTTGAGTGGATTTTATGAACCCAGTGAATCGCAATCAAACAACACCCTATTGCTGTGTTACAGAAAAGGTCCCTGTGTGTATTTGAAGTAACCCGTGTATTCTTTCCGTTATGCAGTTGTTGTTTTCTTCTTCTAAATGTGTTCATGTATTATTTGGGTAACACGAAAGGAGGGATCTTCTTTTAAACTGGATTATGTTGAGCAATTACCACTGGCATCCACAACTTGCAAAAACTGCAGCACAGAAGCGAAGCGCAGTGCTGTTTTTAGATTTAATAAGTACACAAGGCATACCAGGATGAAACACATCGAGTGAGTGCTGCAGACACGTTGTATCCAACACTAGGCTGCATGCAGCATCGGCAATGTGTTGTCAGATGCTTGCCCGCCCAGTGTTTCCCCCCTCCCCCACCAGGTCACATTTTTACAGCAGGATTGACTTTGCTGCGTGCGGACGTTTCCACCGCAGCTGCACTTCCCCGGCGCAGGGCTGTCGTGCGCATGGTAATTATATCCCTAAAGGGGGAAGAAATTACTGGCTGGCTGGCACACTCAGCATCTTGCGATGTATTTAAGGGGTCGAACAGAGGCGAGTGGGCGGACTGCGCAACACCTCCACGGACTAGAGGGGATAAGTGTGTTCACCGGCCACATTAGTGGGGATTAAAAAAGGTCGGAACTGTTTGCGTTGCGTGACTTTTAACTGAATATGTAGAGTAACAAGACCCGTTTATCGTGGGAGTTTACTTACTTAAATATGAATTCACAGAAGGACCGCATTAGGCCTTATTATTATTATATGCAGGCTCTGTACAACAGAGGACAAAGCAGGCTTTAATGGCTAATGAAACGATTGAACAATGACAAATCTAAACCCGGCCGAGCAGTCCATTGTGGTTACAGTTTGTGAGTCTTTCAGTTCATAATTCCTTTTTGGGACATGTCTCTATCTTTCACTTCTTGTTAAAACAATTCAGAAATTGGACCATTTTGTCTAATACTGACAATGGATTAGCTTTCCACAAACACTGTTTTCTGGTTGTTTTCTACAGATAGAGCGGAAAAGGCATTGAGAGGCAGAGCGGCCCCTTCTTGGCTGGGTTACAATTACAAATCCCCTGTAACTCCAGATGGCTCTCTCACCGAGTCGCTCCAGCCATTACCTACAGCCTTTATTTTGTTTGGTCATCCGTCTTCAGAGTCTCAAGTCTCTTGATTTGATAGCCATCCTCCCACTATGCACCTCCTCGCCCCGCTATGGCTTTGAGCCTCTCAAGCCCCACCCCACCCTTCATTTATTTGATTTGGTTCCCTAAACGCCTATCATTTTCCCCTTTTCCGTGCCTCAAACTTTATCTGCCCAGCACTCTTTCCATCAGGGCCAATTATCCCTGTGTCCATTCTGAGTCTGAATGGAGTAGTGGTTGGGGGGCAGGGGGTGGTGGTGTTGGTGGTGGTGGTGGTGGTGGTGGTGGCGGCGATGGGCACCTTAACCATTCTCCGCTTGCTAAGTCCAGTCAGCCTCCGCCCATTATGAGATGTTCCCTCTGCATGCCGATCAAGAGCCACCATTACAGTAAAAGCTACACTGCTACACTAAATAAATCATACTTTTGCAAGTCCATAATTGTAATCATTGTATGTGCTTCTTTTCTAACAGCATCTTTTCAGCAGTCGCGTTGAGGGGAAAAATATAAATGAAATTTTATTTTTGTAGTTAATAATAGTTATGAGACGCAAGTCCTCTCTAATACCGCTTTCACAGCTGCAAAACATTTTCTGGGTTCCACTGTACATAGAATATATGCTTGTGTATCTCCACTCCCCAAATGAGAGTCTCAATTTTCAGAATCAGATATCTGGGCACAGGCATTAGCAGCCCATTAGAGGAATGACTTTTAATGGGATGCTAATAGATTAACAGAGTTACCGCAACCTTTGACCTTTTTGATGTGTGGCAAACGACTCTCTGTGAGGAGTGTTCTTGTTTTTGTTCTGCTCTGTGACTCACTAATGTGCCCGATGTTCAGCAACAGCTGGGATTCAGACGAGAGTGTCAAGCGTGTGTGAGACTACTGAATATGCTCTGTGATGTAAATTTAAAAGTGTGACACAACTCTATAACCGACTAAAGAAGCACAATACATTAAGAACACGTTCAATCTTGTCGAGATGACATGGAGTGAGATTTTGGTTCTTCAGTATTTGCCAGAACTTTAAGGATGTATTACAGTAGATCAATTGCTATAGGCAAGAGCAAAGGTTAATACATGCTTTTAGCTGCTAGGTCTTCCATATTAGTAATGATATTCTCTACAGTTTGGCTTGTGTTGAACATAACACTGACTAACAATAGAGCGAGAGAGTACAGACAGAGAGCAGGGACAGAGAGTACAGAGAGAGAGAGATAGAGGGATAGGGATTTCTCTGTGCGTAGCATCATGTTGGAATGAATAAACTAGAACGTATCCACAGTCATTACAAGCGTAGTGTGTAGTCACATTGTCTGTATCTAAACAGTTTAACATAGCCTGATATTCGATTTTATTGACATGTAAAATCCTTGCATGCGTCTTCTTTTTATTGTTCATCTCCTCGCATTTTGTTGTTTTTTGGGGGGGATTTCCGCATTAAGCCTATGAAAGCAATAACAGTCGCCATTCTCAAAAGAACAATGTGGGAGAATCAATAGGAGGGAACAGGATGTGCCATGGATAATGACTTTGGTTCCCCAGCAGCCCCGGCGACACGTTGCATAACTCCAACCCATGGTGAACATTGATTTTATTATTTATTTATATAACACAGCCTCGTATAGCCCAGAACTGCTGTACCATTCCTCTCTATGTGCACACAAGGTTTTGGCTATTAATCAAGCAAAGAGTTGTATCCCACCACCTAAAGCCATCTCCTTCAAATGATGCACACCCAAAGCCGTCAATTAAAACATGTCAAACAAAGAGGCTTTTATTTTGAAATTATCTTTTACTACCTGTTGGCCAGCCACAGCTGACACATGAAGCATGCCAATGTTAGCCAAGTCATTAAATCAGTGACTGGTTACCTGTTGTACTATTTTGCTATCAGGGAGCAAATGTGAACACCAATGTAAAGACCTAAAGTGGTCGCAGACACGGCACACAAGGCATTTCCAGAACAATCACCACAAAACAAACACACAAAGCGCTAAGACCACCATAACAGGTGTGCCGTGGTGCAAGGCTAGGTTAATCTTGAAATGTAATGCATGTTATGATGTGCATTACTATCCATTCATTACTTCACACGATGCACGTTCTTGCTCCATTTCAATACATACAAATAATGCTATTGCTATTGAGTTCTACGTGAATGACGTAATGATTTCCATAGTGAGCATTTCTGAATAGTGGGTGTGAAATATTGTGACTTATATACATTATTATACTATTATTATTTATGATACTGGCATGTGTTTATAATAGATCTATTTTAAACCCATACCGGTTCCTTTCGCGGGCTACTCACCACTTCATAGGTGGTGACCACCTTCTTGAGGACCTCGGGGGGCACACCCTGGGGCTCCAGGTTGGGGTACTGGTCGCGGAGGTCGAACAGCAGGAGGGGGCTGCCGTCGGGGCCCATGAGCCTAGGGCAGAGCGCCAAGATGCACTGCTTCAGGTTGGCCACCGCTGACAGGCCACACAGCTCCTTGAAGGGCACGATGGCGTTCTGGGGGTTGAGGTGGACAGAAGGGGAAAGAGAGAGAGGCGACTGTTGGCAAGGATCAGGCATGGAGAGAAAAACAGGGGAATGTACCATCTCTGATGCGGGTAACATGAAAGCTAGGTTAGTAGAATTTAAATTTTTATTAAATATATATCAAATATATTTATTAGCTGGTTACATTAACGTTATGTATAATGATGCACTCCTTCACTGCACTTTACTGATTCCTATAGCTACTCCGCTACTCTGTCCAGTTGTGTTTCAGGTTATTTTTCTTAAGAAAAGCAAAATATTTGTTGTAGTGACTCCAATTTTGATTGTATGCGGTCACTGGTCTCAGCCTTAGTAAGTCCAGTAGGTCGCTTTGGGTAAAAGTGTCTGGAATGACTACATGTAAATGGAACTCGACAAAAGACAGTTTGGCATGACACAGACAAAAAGGAGGGCACCAGAAGCCTCTACCACAGAGCCCAACTCAAAGAAAACGGTGTACACTTTCCTAACCCGAGGGCTCTGAAATGTAGATCGGTCAGATCTTATCACCGCTTCCTAGGCTTACTATTTCTGACAACCTTCATCTGCAGTCATGAGCTGGAACCTGGTGTACCTCTGCTGTAGAGAGCAGGGCATGTCTGGGCATCCCAACCAAAAGGCATAAAGATAGAGATGTATATAGATATATATACACACACTTCATGTTGGACAAGACAGGAGAGCTGCCATCAGAAGGTTACATCCATGATATTCCCTGCATGAACCAAAGTCTTCAACAAAGAGACATCGATGCCGAGTCTACAGTTTTGTTTCTGTTGGCTCTGTACATTAACATACTGCACACACTACCACATAAAGGACTCTTTGGTGATATCAGGGTTTGAGTTACACATTGGCTGTCATGATGTGGGGAAGATTGCTTAAGGCAACTTTGGAAGCCAAGTAATTAGAACTACACATAAAACTACCAGACTTACAAATTTATTTTATAGGGGGAATACATAAGTGTTCATTGACTCCTTAACTTTGAAGTTTTTAAGTGTCTAAAGCATCTATATTTTGGTTTCTGAAAATACATGCGCTGCAAACATGTGATATGTATGCTGTATATGTGTAGTCTCGTAGTTTGCAAATAAGTAAAACTCGTAGCACAAGTAATACAGAGGACATTGGCAAGAGTGTTATTAAGTATAGGCAGTATCTGTACACCCATATTGTAACATTGCTTATCTCCACTATCATGATAACACTACACTAGCAGTGACAAAAAAGGTCATGCAGTACTATCAGAGGAAGTGCTTGTGAGAGGGAACACGTGTTATCTGTGGGAACTTTCGGCACACTTGCATGTATACTCACTGCAAAGCCACCTCGCTTACACTCTCACACTCATTTTCTCACTCTCAATCTCTCTTCATCACCCTCTCCTGCCCTCACACACACACACACACACAGATAGACACAAAGTGCACCAACCTTCCTTGGGGTCCAATCATAAGAGTTTCATAAACAAAAGTATTGGGACGGAGAGGACCAGAGGAAGCCAGGTGTGTGTGTGTGTGTGTGTGTGTGTGTGTGTGTGTGTGTGTGTGTGTGTGTGTGTGTGTGTGTGTGTGTGTGTGTGTGTGTGTGTGTGTGTGTGTGTGTGTGTGTGTGTGTGTGTGTGTGTGAGGTCAAGTGTCACAGTTCCTCTCTACATTAACTTCTTCTTTCATGCACCAGGTATTATAAATGTCAAGGAAATACATAGCACACGGTAGCAGAGTCGATCAGAAGAGTTGAAAGCAGGGGTTTTCTAAAACCAGACAATCATTAAAAGACATACAAACAACACCATGCATCCAAAACAGCCCAGAGATGAATCCTCTCGCAATAACGTTTTTTAAGTTCATAAAAAGGAATCAAAAATACAAAAGTAGGCTTACATGAAACTACTTCACCTTTTTAGTGATGCGACCCACAAGAGCGTGTGTGCGGCCTTATTACCTGCTCTAGCTTTAAATATTAAAGTATGGAGATGAATGCTTTCGAAGCCTCTGAATAACTACGGCCAATTTAATGAAATCCCCATCTTGCCAGATCGGCAGTGGGCTTTGAAGTCCCCCAGCAGACTGTCCTGTGTGTTGCACAACACCTAGGGATTATATCACATCTGATTTGAATCAGGCCCAGTGGCTTTGTTTTGCTGCTGCCAAACCAACCCTTTTCTTCTCTGATGCTCCAGAGCCTTTGTGAAGGACCTGGTTATGATCTACATTAGACTTTGGGGTCGATGAGTCTTTTGTATTATTTCTTTAGTCCTATTGAGGAAAAGCATTGTCATGGAAACAAATGTTGCAACACATAAACCGTAACTGTACAATTCATGGTGACCCAGTTGACTATTTTCAATGCCTTTTGTCATTAACCAGGGGCTTTTGTCCATAGCATCTAACAGCAAATACTTTTTGTTTTAAGAGCAGGTAGGGGTTAGGCATCTTGCTCTAGGAATGTCTACAGGAACATTGGACACTGGGGTTTGAACCCAGAACCTTTTGGATATGGATGTGAGTCGAACACTAAACACCTAGACATTTGCAGTGTGCTAAAAGCATGACCTCTTACCTGCATGTTTTCCCGGAGGTCCGTGGCCTCCCTCAACGGCACCATGGCCGTCTTGAAGACGTCGTCCAGGGCCTTGATCAGCAGCACCCGCATGCTGGCGTACTCCCTGCTCCGCTTTCCCTTGCGCACTGATAGCCCCCTCTTGTGGGGCTTGCCGCCCCCTCGTCGGTTGGTGATGGCGACGTGAACGAACAGCCAGGCGTGCGGCAGCACCTCCCCAGTGAGAGACTGCAGCGGTATGTGCCGGAAGCCCGGCTGAAGACACTCAAAGGGGATGGTGTATTGGCCGATGAACTCGTCGCCGATGTAGTCGTCATCCAACACCACGAAGCGCACCATGGCCAGCTCCGGGAGGTTGATCTGGAACTCAAAGCTCTCGTCGAACAGGGGGTTCTCCCCATTTTGGGTGACCGTCTTAGTCCTCTGTTCGGCGCAGTCAGCGGGTATGCCATGGATCTCCACGTACACGTAGGGGTCCACCACATCGCCCTTGGCCCCTGAGCCTTTGGGTTTCGGGAAGTTCTGTCCGCTGATGATCTTGATGTGCAGCAGCTGTGGGGACACGCCGGGAACAGAGTCTTTGGTGTTGGCGCTGAAATATGACACCTGTTCCCTCATGATCGCTGGGCGCAGCACATAGCCGCAGCTTCCGTTCTGACGGAACCAGCCGATGTTTAGATCCATCATGAGGCCTGGCGTCTGGTAGTTCATCGCAACGATTTGACAACCGCACTTCCAGAAGTCTTGAGGATTCATGTTACTCGAGTCGATCCGCATTGGGCTAGGGTAAACGCGCGCCAGATACTTTTTGTTGTAATTCACGAAATCGCCTGGAAATTCGCTTGCACAACGACTCGCAAAGACCTCGTTGAAGGAGCACAGCTCCCAGGGCCTCTGGTTCTGAAAGGATGTCGGAAAGTCTTTGAACTCCACAGATTTACAGAGGGTCACCAGGTCGGAGAGGTCCTTAGAGAGCTGGAACTTCTTGGGTGCAGGAGTCTGCTGTTCCCCAGACTCTATGGTCATCCTTTGAGACATCTCTGCACCCTCGTCCTCATCTGTCACCTCACCCTCTGAACCAGTGACGTTTGTGCTGAGCTTCTTACCCTTCAGCAGAATTCGACCTTTCATTACAAAGGGCGAGGGGAGGTAGAAGTCCTCAGGTTTTGGAGGGTCGAGGTAGAGCTTATCCCCCAGGATCTTTTTCAGGTGCTGAAACATGACCCTCTGCTGCTTTAGGGAACAGTGATTTTCGAGACACAGTAATAGCGGGAACTCTGAAGCCACAAAGGCGTACTTGTTGATGATGTCTATGACGCTGCGGAAAACGATCTGCGAGGTCATGGTGTGTCCGGTGTAAATGACAGGTTCATTATCTGGCCCGTCCCACACGTCCAGCTCCACGCTGCGGCAGCCCATCTTAAGAGCCCGGATGTACCCTGTGATGTCCGAGGGCCCCCTGAACTGATCCTCGATCAGGTATGTGTTGTGCGAAGCGTTAATATAATAGTGAGACAGTGGCTGGTTCATGTCTTGGCACACTGTCTTTTGTTCGGGGTCAAAAATATGGCACTCCGGCGACATAAGGTAATTAGTGAAGCCATCGAGGGAAAGCCAGCCTTTGAGCTGGCCCTCTCGGGATGGTTCGTAGCTCTGGATCACTTCCAGGCTCGTCTCCTCGCTCACTTGAGCCATGCCCTGTTCTGCCTCGAGGAAAATCATCAAGTCCTTGGTATCCAGGTACTCTTTGTTGCTGGAAAACTGAACAAAAAGGAAATAGATTTCGGGTCGGGTGCAAAGGTCATGAAACACTTCGATGAACTCCTCTTTTGTCACGTCTGGGCTCGTTTTGTCCTTAGCCTTGTGGAACTCCTTGAATTTCAACTCTATCTTAACATTTTTTAGTCCCGGGTTTAGATTTTTCACCAGCTGCACTGCTGCACATACGTTCACTTGCTTACTGTTGTTGACGTCGGTCTCGTCGAAGAGTTCACCGAGCCACGAGGAGCGCATGCTGTTCTGGATGCTCTCAATCATGTTCAAGGTGTGCTTCCCGTACGAGATCAGGTATCTCAAACCCGTCACCCAGATGTTCGCCACGTCCGCGGAATTCGCCACCAGGTCCAGCGACTCATAGTTCTCCCCGTAGATGATCGAGAAGGCGCAGTCCTCTGATATCTGATCGTAGGTGCCGTTGGTCCGGAACGTGTCCGTGTTCTTGCCCGTTCGCACCTCCTTGACGGACTTGACGTCGATCTTGGCCTTCTCCGACTCTTTCTTCGAGGGCTCCCACCTCAGCGACTGCATGTCAGCGTCGAGCAGGAAGTAGCGGTGGTAGACGCGGGAATTGGAGCGCACCTTCTTCAGCTCCGAGCCATCCACCATGGCGTTGATGCAGTCGCTGGCGCTGCTGATCTTCTTCTCCGTGGGCATGCTGCTGAAGGACACCGTCTTCTTTCTCTCTTTGCGCTGTCTCGAACCATCCTGCAGGAGGGGGGAAAAGGAGAGAAAATATTACCATTTAGCTTGTTTTATTATTACCATTTTGAAATGTTTTGATACATGTCCTTAAGGAGCCGGTAGAGGTTAGGCATGTTGCTCAAGGATTTTACTTTTCAGCTGAGAGCATACACCTAAGCCACTACACTATCCTGCTACACACTCTATTATGGTTTAATTGCGTTTATTAGGTCAAAATAATAACATGCATTTATTGTGTTATTAATATGCCCTATATTGACATAATAAAGGATGCTGTTAGGGAAGAGAAGTTTAAAACAATGGCAAACACTCAAATTATTAATATGCTCATTGGTTTGCTCCCTAGTTACACTTCCTGAAATACTAGTGGAGATTTCACAATTGATTAAACAAGTCCGATAGGTCTTGGAACAGAGCCTGCATTAACTAATTACGATTGAAATTCAACAACGTTGTACCCGAGGGGGTTATTTCACACAACCATAGCTCTATATTTTGAAAGCATTACTTGTTTTTAGGCCTGAGCACCACTAGAGACTTCCTTTTATCCCAACTTCTGAGAGCTCAGGGGCCAGGGATGATCAGTCTCGACTTGATTTGATTAAGAAAATAACCACACAATTTTGCTTAAGTGAACTCTCTTAAACCCAGTGCTGTTTGTGTGCTTGACCCCGGACAAATCCCCCCCAACTCATCTCATCTTGCTGAATCGAGGTGGCCTAAAACATGGGTCCTGCAAGGAAATTACAGGGGCAGTCGGGATTGTTCTGCTCAAACTACAAAGTATTACACAACAGAATTTTTGTTTTTAGGTTTTTCATTTATGAATGCTAATCCTTCTCCTGGAAAGTCCCAAATGTTAACCCAATTACCCCCATTGTTGGCAAACATCTAACAGATGTGAAACTCGAAATCTGTTCTTCTGCTTTGTTTGACATGTTTCAATTGTCACTGCAGTCAATGTTTTATTGACAGCATTAAAAGCGAAGAACCTTTGCAGAGGCTTGAATATTAAAGAATGGTGGAACAGAGCACACAGCCCGATGTGACATCCCTCCAAGCCCAGAACAATTACAGCTGCTTGGTTTGATTTATTGACATATTGTTCGGCCTTTTTAGTTTCCTATAGAGTTTCCTCACCCTGGATGTTGATCTTACAAAACATCCGCCCAGCAACTGTTTGTTGTCGTCCCCATGGTTATAGTTACAAAACAGAGTTTAGACAGTTACATTTTATTGATTCGTTAAGCAAACATACTGCTCACACAATATAGTGTCTCCAGTTCTGATATTCTTGTAGAACTAAAATCTAGCCCCTGGACTTCCAAAATATTCCATTAAGTAGACTGGTTATTAAATTCCTCGGATTAGCGCTGGTCAAACTCAATACTTTTGGGATTAGTGTGGTAGGGGGCTGTTGCTTGTGTTATTTGGGTTATAAAGCATTAGAAGTAGCCTTAATAAGTAAGACTTAAGTGTTCATTCAAGGACAGAGCCTTTCATCTTAATTACCGGAAAGCGTTCAGATATGTCTGCTATTTCACGCATTATAAAGTACCAATTTTCAGACCGGAAGAGAATGAGCATTTTCTTTTTTAATTTAACCGCTAATCTATTCCACAAGGTGAAATAGAATTTAGACTACAAATGCCATACCTGTATGATTGGTTTGGTGCATATAAATGTGCTATTTATTTTGTCTAGTCTAAATTAACCTACAGTACTGAAGTGTATGGCATACAAAATGTAAATCAAGTACAGTAATGCATAAATAGTATACTGTAGATCAAACAGCACCACCAAATAACATTTCTGCAATGGATTATTATGTATGGAAATATTTTCTATCGCTAGTATATATGTATATAGCAAAAGTACACCCTCAAAAAAAAACTAACACAAGGTGGACAACTCAAAATACTGTATCCTAAACAGTCCCTAATGGAATCATCTCACATAAAAGAATCCCTTTCGAAGACAGTAAAAAAACAAAAAAAAACCTGAAATATCCATTTCCCAGGAGCACGATGCATGCATTTCTCACCCATTTTTTTTTTTAGTGGCTCATGTTATTCTGACTACACACAAAATGATGAGTACAATTATTTCTGACTCCCAAAATAAACCATAAGAAGAGCCCTTACGAGACCGTCACCAGAAACTGCTCATGAGGTTACCCTACAGAAACACAGGGACAAGACATAGCATAGGGATCCCGGTGCCAGACAACCGGCAACCCCGGTGCCAGACAGTATGCCTGTTGCACAGGACGACGCTCAAGTCTCGGAGTGTATATCCGGAAACAATGGGAACATATCTGCGTCCTCAACCCTGCGTGTCACAGACTATAACCCCATTTGGAGGTATTTAAAGGGTATTTTTCTTTTTAGTTCAATCCACCAACCAATCATAGATTCTCCACCGCTGGGTTTAAAGGAGACATGGGACATGGCGATGTTAACAGACTCATTCAAGTACTTGCTCTGCAGAAAACAACCCCAACCTTTCTTTGCTACTGGTTCCGAGGCTGAAAACAGACGTGGCCGGTGCCTTATTAAAAGTGACTAGCCTGTAAAGCCTCTTCCTGCGCTAGGTAGTTCACAATGACAGGCATGTTGATCTAAGACACGTCGGGCGAGCGCCATTGGAATCAATAGGGAACTTTAGTGGCTCATGTACCTCG
Source organism: Lota lota (assembly GCA_026745465.1). Taxonomy (NCBI): domain Eukaryota; kingdom Metazoa; phylum Chordata; class Actinopteri; order Gadiformes; family Lotidae; genus Lota; species Lota lota. The sequence goes on from JACYXH010000826.1 coordinate 4,700,630, forward strand.
AAGAAATCCAATGCTTTTGTGTGGGGAGGAGGACATGAGAGAGAGATGCAAAGGAGCTTGTGCGTGTGTACACACAAATAACTTGGCTTCCTTTTGCACAGTCTACTGCTCAGGTATGGCTCATCAGGTAACCCAGGGGATTAAGCCAGCAGGCATGACTGAATATAATCCTTATTATCCCAGCAAGAATTTGGATTTCCTCGCTCTCTTCTTTTGTCTCTACGCAGTTCTTTCCCTCGGTTTGACCTTGAGGTGCTGAAGATACGGACACCTTACACAATCACAATTCTGTACTCAAAACAAGAATATGGATATAAAATGAATTGATAGTTAGGAATGCATAGCTTTTTGTATACATTTTCATCACCGTCTACCATTTTTGTAGTATTATAATAGTACTTTGAAAAGACAGCAATATTGTATTATATATTGTATTGTCACAACAGTATCTGTTTTACTGAACACAAACAGACATTCTAAAATTAAACTGTAAGCTATATCATAACGGCTTCAGTGGTTCTTGCCAATACAGAGTTTCTCTAGTTGCTAACAGTTAGCAGCAGGGGGTCTGGTTCTAACCAAAGGCGGGTCCTTCGTGACCTTGGCTACCAGGCCCAGTGTTATCCTCAGGATTTCCTGTGGACCGCGGCTTAGATCCAGTAAACAATTGCAGCTAAAGTCCAGTAAACAATAGCAACGAATGTACAGTTAACAATAGGGCACACCCAGGGTCATGGGTTTAGCACTAGAAGCATAACTTCCTGAGGCCTATTTTTTATTTTGTTTGGTAACCACCACCTGCTCTGATGCGGTTGATCGGAAAACAAGATGGAGATCACTTCCGTGGCTCAATATTTAGCAGTTCTAGTTCTCTGCACTAAAAACAATTTGAAATGCAGAGAAGGACAGAGATTCCTGTAGTTTCTATCGCCACAAATAACACCTGTCTTTCACTCACTTGAAAGACCCTGGTAATTAAAACTCTCTCCAAAATAAAATCTGATGAAAATGTTGTCCACTAGACCAGAGACCTATGTTTAAAACAAGCTTAGCAGTAGACATACTGGCCATAACCAGTACTACTACTCTGGTTAAACAGTAGTGTGTGTTCCCCTGTCCAGACAAATCAAGGGTTATCAGGTTTTAAGGTACTTTTTGGGATAAAATCTGTAGTTTCGTTCTGGTCGTCAAAGTAGATGGAAAACATTAAACGAGTAGAGACTGAACAGGGCTCGGAGTCCTTCTACAGCAGCAACTGATTCTGATTACTATTAGCATGTCTGCATGCAGTATGTCTTAACATTGTGAATACAATTTATGTTATTGATGATACATTACACAACGGCCCATATCTTTTGCTTTCATCTGCATTCATCCAAATTAATTTGAATTCTAACATTGGATAAGAAATGGGAAATACCCTCTGGCTTGATTTGACCTAAGCCTACCCAAAAAGGAGAGGTTAAATTTGTGCACTCACGCAGGCACATTACAAAAATCGAGAACGAGAGAGCGGGAGAGAGCGAGAAAGAAATATAGAAAGATACAGAGATGGAAACAGAGAGAGACAGGAGAAAGACGGCAAAAGAACAAGAGACAGAGAGAACTACTCTCTGTTCTCAGAGGTATTTTAATCCCCTAATGGACCAGAGAATCCTTTTTCTGGCTCACTGAGCAGGTAAGAACTGTATGTGGAGGATGTCACCAAGGACTCATTACTCTCTGGTCAAAAGACTCTCATCCGATAGTCAGCTTCCTCAGCGGACCTGGCCAACATTACAACATGCCATATCGTCTACACTAAATTATGAATAAAAGGAAAAGTTATCGTACAAAAAAATCCCTGAATCTTACCGTCCTATACTTGCTATGAAACCGAAATGTTCCGCCTGGGATTAATAAAATGCATTCTTTCAGTTTATGAAAAAAACTGCCAGTTTACGATCTATTTTAAGATACGTCTAGTGTACTGGTATATTGCAGTATATATTTTGACATGCCTACACATGTTCAAATTTATGATGCGAGGGTGATCGTCTGACTGCTAAATGGAGTTCCTGACTATAAAGTGCAATAAGTGTTTATTCTTTGAAAGCTCCATAAACCCATTTAAAGGTCAAATACTTTATATAAACCTAAAATGTTTTTTAGTAGTACAGTCAGTCTTAACCAGCCCATATAAAATCTGATGAGAACATGACTAGACCTTAAGGATATACTCATTGTCAACAGTGATGACACACAGGAAGTGATGCAAGATAGTTGCTAACGGACAGTGGGAGTTGTGCAGTTGCAGAAAGAGAAGAAGAGATTTTCACAAAGATCTTCCAAGTCAGCGCAACAAGTGGCTTAAGAAAACGTTTTGACAGTTATGACCAAAACGTGTATACAATGAAAAAAATGAAAACACAAAAGGAGAGCCAAAGTGAGGTCCTGAAAGTGATTCATGTCAGAACTCATGTCAAACAAACTGAAGAATTATGTCTGGCGACTGTATAGACAGCCAAGCCATCCTGCCAATGCACTAAGCTGCCCTGCATGGCTGTAAATCAGGAAGAGAACTGGCTAAAACAATTACAAAATGACTGGGCCAGCAGACTAGCGTGTTGGCCACAGCCAAATCCCATCATTGGCAGTTCCTTTTGTGGCTGTTGCCAATGTCTTGCCTACACTTATTTTGCTCATCATATGCTCAAACCCTGAATAATCACTTTAATGGGATGATTAATTAAAAAAAAGGGCTGGAATAAACAATGCGATCAATAATACACCTTCAAAACATTATTATAACATTCTATTCAAGATTGAGTTTGTTGTATGTTTTTAATTGTCCAATTGAATTATCTTGATTGTCTTCTTTTACGCATTCAATTATTTTCTTTCAGGTAACGTTACTGCAACAATTGTGCAGCAATCATTTAGCACATGTTTATAGTTTCTTTAAAAGGGCATGCTGTCCGCATAGGTGCGTACGTACCCAAATTAATTTTTTCTGCAGCTTTACAGCAGACCATCTTGGCCCAGCCCCTGATGAGCTCAAACTTAGTGAAGACCCAGCTGCTGTTGTCCAACACATAGCATCAGTGGTTGGTCAATTAAACTGCTGCTATTGCCCTTCACCGATAACAATCTAATCTGTGATTGATTCATGTATCGTCCAATTAAAGACAAGATGAAGACGCTGGCCTTACCCTACGGTACTTCCTCCTGGGAGGTATCCTTGCCTTCCATCTTGAAGGGCATTCCAATTAACAAAGGTAACCACATATTAATTAATTAAACAAGCAACTAACCCATTATAAATCAACCTTAATTGGTTCATCAACTGTTGTAATAATTTGCCCATTACTTTGCAAATTCCTTAACTTATTGAGCTTATTAGTAATCTAATTGATGATATAATTATTGTACTAGTCTTCGATAATTCCCGCAGCAGTCCAGAGCCATTAAATGGCCCTGAGCTTGTTAAAAGAGGAGGTTTCATTTTTGGGGAGGTTGAATAATTTTCAGCCATCATCTCTGCCATTAACATCGTTTACTGCATTTACAACCCCTGCTCCTTGCTACATCTGATGAATGTCCCCCCGTCTGGGCCTGCACGTCAACAGGCCATTGCTGACAAACCCGCTCTATAAATGCTTCTATGGTAAAAGTTATTTACCCAAGTATTAAATAACTTTTGTGTTGATTAAGACACAGGCCTACATTTCTATAATACTGAAATGTGATCACAAATAGTGAAATACAAATAATACATTAGTGTTAGTATGCATTATTTATTATTTTAGTATTAAGAGCATTTCTTTTTTTCATAACGACAACTACCTGAATGGAATACAAGGCCCAACATAGAGAGAGACACCTGTGAAGGCATTCATCTCCCTAAGCTTTATAATAACATAATTAACCCATCGAATAGCTCACACACACACACACACACACACACACACACACACACACACACACACACACACACACACACACACACACACACACACACACACACACACACACACACACACACACACACACACACACACACACACACACACACACACACACACACACACACACCTGGCTACGCTGGGACTGAATTACACAAGATATTAAACATGCATCTGTTCACAAAGCGGAGCAGCTTAAGATACTGAATATTATGAAAAAACCTGGAAGGTTCATCGTTGGTGCATCCAGGCTTTTAATTAAAGACAAGAGAAGTTAACGAGGAAGCAAAGAGCCCGAGAGTACACAGCTTCATGGAGCACAATAGAAAATGATAAGAACCACTGACTGTGGAGAACCGCTGAGTCAGGGCACCACTTTTGTTCCCCCAATGCTTACAAACAGCGTTCAAGAAGTGCTGCTGAAACCTCAGACATCAAAAATCCAGATGGATTTTCAAACCTTGCCGACAACCTCTTCTCTTGTAGTACAGAGTTTGACCCCAGAAGTAATGTCCCTCTCCTCTTGTAGTACAAAGTATAACCCACAAAGTACCTCAAGAGAAGAGGCTGTGCAGAAATAAGAAATGTATACACCAAATCAATAGCGTGATAACAAATTTGGAACCAAGGTATAATTCTGCCCCTTTAGTTTTTTTGTTTTGTGCCCAGGCTCTGCCCCACATGTTCTGTTATAACCAACCTGAGCCTAAACCTAACTATAACTAGAACCTAAACTATAACAGAGTAGGAATGCTGGATCTGAGATTAGGATTGCCGTAATATTGAGGTATGAAGCTAAGATTGTCTTTTCCTGAAGAATGCTGTGGTGACTGTTTTAGCTCAGTAGAACAAATATTGAATGTCTCGACCTGCCCATTCTCTAAGTTACACTGCGGAACAGCACTTCTGTACTTACAAAGCCTCTGAATGATGAACCGGTGTCCAGCTGGGGAATTTTATTGTTGTCTTATTGTTTTGTTTGTTTGTTTATTTATTTATTTTTACATTCATTGAATTCCAACCACTACATAACCTAATCATATACTAACATTATCACATTGTATGATAACATGGCATTTGGTCAAAATCAATGCAGAAAAAAACGGTGCTATTTTGTTGTCCATTTCTTTCGAGCAAGTACAGCAAAAGCATGACATGAACACAAAAGAGTTCCACCAAATCCAACTCAATAGTCATTGCTGTTGTTGGATTTTGCCCTGCTTTTTCCAATACGCTCTGCCATTAATGATCAATCAATAACCACGAGTGGCGCTAGCGTCACAGCTCCACAAGAACATTGAAGAGCTAGTTGGCTGCTTGCTCATTGTAGGTGTGTTGACTGTCAAAACAATGACCTGTGTCGTAACATAGCGCTGAAGGCTAGGGTGACGCGTGAGTAACATGAAATAGTCAACCTCAACCCGTCCACCAAAGAGGAATAACAATGTGTTAGTGACTGGGAATTACATTGATCCAGAGGTACATGACATTCGGGACTGCTCTGGTCATGAATGGTTATGTGTTGCTAGTTTGTTATAAGAGTTCTGTGTCTCCAGAACATTCTATGATTATATATGTGGTACACAGAGAAACTCCAAAAAAATCCTCCATTTGTTAATTTTCCTAACCTTGATTGAGATACACATTTCTATAATGTTGGCCTCTTGGCTTCCATTACAAACAAAATGTTCAGCTTTTAAAAGGCATCTCTATAAATAATGTAGCATTTATTTTCTAATGTATTGGGTCATATTGTTAAACAGAGTTAAATATGAGTATATCAACTCTAAGAAATATCCACTTGTTACTTCAACAGTCACCATGAATAATCTATTTTTGAAGTTCTACATTTGAAACAACCTGTAACTACTGCGTATCTGTGGGCCCTTTCGGGAGGATCCAAACCTATTCATTCACAAATATAGAGCAGTCCAATGAATAAACGATTTAATTGCGTGGCAGCTACTTTCAATTAACATTGAGCACTTTCCTATGTTTAATTTAGCGTACCGCCTCCGCACCGTGCGTATTGACATTCTATGTCATTAAAAGCTGACCTTTAAAAAAAAAAAAATAGGTGCTAAGGGGACAGACATGGAAAAATCTATAAAAAGACACAACGCCTCTCCTCGATACATACCACTGCAGCCAAACTGTGAACTGAGAATCTATGACTCAACTACTTGACATGTTCACTACAATGGTGTTAGGCAGATTAAGCATTGTTCACCGAGCCATCATTCATCGTGATGGCCATTCAATATGCTATGTGGGAATGCCAATTAAAATGCTAATATATCATTTCCTGAGCAGCCCAGGGCGTATTCTATTTCACATAAAGAGTATGGGGGACAATAGAGAAGGATTAATAGATATCTACACCAACATTACAAACATGAACAAATCAACAACTGCTTTACATCTCTCACACACACTGAATCACACCTCAACATTATAGTAGATATTACCCTGCGCCTAACTTAAAGGTTTGAGGTTAATTAAGATTTGTACCCCATCTAGATACAAGGGGAAATACCTTCCCTCCTTGGGAACATGCACAATGTCTGACACGTTGCCCTTGGGCAGCATAACATTTCTTTACTTTGGCTAACATTCGCTTAGCGAATTGCATGGATCAGAAGATTAACCGCAAGGTTTAAATAACTCCATGGCTAACGGTTGTTTTAAAAAGCACTGGGGCTTCGGCTACAAAACACACCTTTATCCAGCTCTCTTATCACCACCTCAGTTCTCTTATCTGTTTTAATGGGTTTCATTCGTATTGGTTTCATGAACGTTTTTATTGTCCAACTGCATGTTGTAATACAGTTGATTTTTATTATTAGTCAGTGTACTATTTTATTTCAGTGCATTTAGTCTCTCGTAGTTTGTTTGCATTTCTATTCCCCCGGTCAAGTGAAGCACAATGTGGTGCACGGTTATGTTGCAATTTGTGAAATAAAGTAGATATGTGGCAACTGTAACCTTGACACATAATCAGTAAAAAAATATATATATTGATTGGTGTCCAGGCATTATAAATACAAAAATGTTTCCTTTAGTAAAAGAGTTCTTGAGATGGTAACTATTAAATAGTTAGAAAAAAACAAAGGGTGAAAAAAATAGCACAGGTAGCGCAAAGGATTGCGCTACCTGTATACGGACGTGGTTATTAATTCATTTCAGCTGCGTTGAGACGGCATTGGATTACAAGCATACACTACTTGAGTGTTCAATCAGGTCCAACCTACAGGCATTTAGGTCAAGTAAACATTTGATTAGATATAGATAGAAAAACATATGCATATTAGAAAAATGAAACAAAGAAAGTGTTATTTTAGAATTAAGAGCATTTGTGTGCCAAGCATGCCAAGAGCACACAAAATATAAGATATTAAAACTCAGAGGGGACCTGGTCCCATCCCTGTGTACATTACACAAGCATGTGTGCAGTCTGCACCCCATATGATGTGAATTCCTAGGCTAGGCTGATGATGTCTGGTAAAACCCTCATGAAGGAGGGTAGTAGTTTGTTCTGTTTATCCATTTGTTTGTTATTTCTTTCTACATTCCTTAAATCCCAACCACTAGATGAAAACGAATTGGGATCCAATCAATTGCTGCCTCTGTTAATTATATCCAAAGGTTTTGTCTTTCTACACTGAACGGTGTCATTCCAGACAACGACAACATCCTATCTGTAGAACCTCTCTAGAACACTGTACTGTACAACAGAGGATGGGATCAGGCCTGGCAGAGCTTGACCACCTCCCTCCCATGTCGTGTGAATGATGATTGCAGCAACCGTTGGCCCGGAATGACCCAGGACGTGATGAGGTTCTTGGAAAGCACCATAGAGAGCGCTGCTGGGGGGGAGGGGGGGGGGGGGGATTTTAATTGACAACCCACGTCAATATCCAACAGTAGAAACTAGGGTGGTGGCTGGACCCGAACCAGGGAACTCAACCATGAAGGCGATTGAGGACAAAGGACATGTGCTTGCTGTTGTGCATACACACACCCACACCCACACGTCCTCGGCTAGCATGGTGCTAGCTTCAGAGCTCACAGACTGTGTTGTTAAATCGCTGTGGGCGATTTTGTATGTATTATGTATTATTTACTTATTTGCTAAAATTGGCTCTAAGGCTCTATATTCCGAAAGCCATCACTGATGGCTGTCAGAGTGTTGACTGTAGGGTATTTGGTTAGTAACATGGGTCTCCCAGTCCCTCCACCAGATATAAAATTATCTGGCATTGTGTTCCCACTTTATCCAATCAGGAGAGAATTTCATAAGGAGGCGGTCCTCTCTGCACGTTCACGGGCAGCCAGAAGGATTTCAGTGATGACCGACAATTATGTTACAGGTGAAGCTACCGATTCCAGCGCTCCCCTGATCAGAAAAGAAACGGCTGAAGAAAAGAAAGCTGACATGAAAAAGAGACCTGCATTTATTCAGTGCAAGCGCTAAGGACGGGCTATTTTCCGATAGAACGTAATATCCCGGTTGTTTAAATTAAGATGTGTCTATATCACTATCTTCTCAAAATATGTCATTAGTTATAAAACGCTTGTTGCACTTTTTCACACTTATTTTAATTTCAGCCATTGATCTGGGGGATATAATTGATGAATGACCAATGATACAATGAATTTGATTTGACTTAAATCCTCAATTGAATGCGGATTGAATTCCCCCTTCTTTTTTTTTGGCCTTTCTTTTACGGCTTTATTGCTCTATTACTCTATTATTGTCGATATATGCGCAGAGTGCAAGAGTGGCAGAGGAGAGCGTAGCAGCCCATTGAAGACAGACATTATAAGATTGCTCTCGCTAAATTACACGAGTTGCATTTTGTAACAGTTTAACCATAAATCTCAAAGTTTTGGGAAGAGGTTGATGTTAACAATTGACTTGTTGTTTAACCGTTAACCGACAATATAATTTTGGACTGATTTACTATAACACTTTAAAAAGGTACAAAAGGTCTATGTAATTTCTGCCCAAGGTGTCGATCAATCAAAACAATAACAAAATACATTGTTTGATGACATTGTGAAGTAACGTGGTATCATGGGAGATGTTTTCTTTGCCACCATTGCCGGTGAAAATCGATCTGACGTGGCATGTTCACGGACGAGTTAATGTATTATAGTTTAATTTACGTTACGTTTGGTCACGTTATGTCATTTCAATCGAATGAAATTGCTGCAAGTAACGTAACGTTAAGTTGCTAGCTTACCATTAGTTGAGTCGACAACCCAACTAGCTTTAGATATGGAAATGTGGGGAATACAATCTATCGTTTTAACATTATCACTGACTCTAGTGCTATTCCCACAGAATAAGATTGTACTTGTGGTGGTAGCTGAAGGGGGGGGGGGGGGGGGGGGGGGGGGGGGGGGGGGGGGGATATTGGATATTCAACAGACAATCATGCTCTGAATTACAGCGATGTGATGCAGGGAACTAAATACGCGATCACCGGTATAAGTCCCGTGTGTCTAGCGGTGTATACCTCCCGAGGAGATGGCCCGGGCAGCAGCACTCCTCTATAGAGCCATCGTTTGGTCAATATTTCTACACACTAGGCAAATTAGAAAGTATCCTGCCCTAAACAACAGCTCAACTACAATGCAATGAAACCGCAGACATCTCACGTTTCAAAATGTTCCCAATGGATTCAAATCAATGTTTAGAAGTATATACCACTAGTTCTACAAAAGTAAAAAGCAGGTGAAAAACTGCACGGCCAATGGAGCTCTAGTGTGGGTGTCACGCACATAGACTGTTTATAATACCGTTAAACTCACTTTCCATATCTGTACATTGGTGGAAACTATCACAGACTTTTATCACACCAAAAAAAGCGCCTACAAAACGTTGATCGCTGCTATACATTGGAACACAACCAACTTATTCCAGCACCTGCGACAGAGACATGCGGTGGAATGGCAGGTGTGTATAGCACTAAGGGATACAGATGTCAGCTCAAGTCACGAAGCAGCCTGCAAAAAGAAAAACCAGGTTAAATGGCAGCAGCATTTTCCATTTTTTTCCCGCAGTCATTCCTTATGACAAAAAAGGGCCCCGGTGGAAGGCGATCACAGTTGCGGTGACATATTACATTGCAAAAGATATGGTCCTCATTTATACCGTAGAAAGAAAACAGGTTCATTAAGATGCTGCAAACAACTGATCTGAAATATCAGCTGCCCAGCCGCTAGCATTTCGCCGCAGTTGCGTTGCCCAATCTATATAACAAAACAAGACCTAGCGTTTATTATTCCACCACTACCGATCTTTGGTCCAGCCAAACCACACACACCCCTATTTGAGTCTGACCTTGCATTTTGTTGACGGAGAATGGACACTGTGCCTGCGGACACCGTACTTCCCGGACAACCACACTGGCAAAGTAATAGCCCAAGGGGTGCCAGACTCGCTGACCTCCTGGAAGCTTCGAGAAGTCTTGTTTGCATGACTAGAGACAGCAGTACCAACATGATTAAAGCCTTGAGAGTGACTGAGTGGCCCAACCTCCAATGCTTTGGAGACAGGCTTCACAATGCCATCAGTAAGTGGCTACACAATGCATAAGAAAGTGCTACATGGGATGTATAAAAACAAATTGAAAGGATTGATGCAGCTGTAGCGCTTTTAAAGAGCAATTGAACCCAAACCCGTTTTATTTTATATAGTTTTTCACGTGGTAAGATGTTTTATATGGTTGTGATCTAAAAGAAGACGTTTTTGCCAGTCTCCTCAAAACACTATGTTAATGTTCCACTCTTTTCCGAATGCAGGTAAAGGTCTTGCGTGACGCCGAAGTGCCTGTTTGCAGACACGTATAGTATAACACCACAGTGTGTGTGTGGAGCTCGTTATGGACAGCCTTTGATTTTGACGATCGCGTCTGATAGAGGACTAGGGTTCAAGGACACCTATAGTATAACGCTACAATGTGGGTGGATGTGGGTGGATATGTGGAGCTCCGTCTAAGCAGCGGTTTATTTTTATGTCCGCGTCCAAGTGAGGGTTAAGCTTCTCGGCCTCGTGTGGCGCATTTCATATACAACGTTGCTCATTGTTACGCTCATACACGACAACGGTACTAAAAAAGTATCACGAAGTGGTTGCGGGTCGCAACATGTCCCTCTTTCTTAGAACTCTCAAGCCAAAACACTTATATCAGTGTTCATATTCCAGCTGAAAGAGAGGGTTTAATTGCTCTTTAAAACACAAATAAAAACACAACACAAGCTCAATTCCATAAAAAAGCAAAGAAAATCTCGGGCCTTGCCCTTGATACAGCTCTGCGTTGCCATACGTGCATAGATAATGTAATACTAGTGTGTGTGCTTGTGTGTAGGCTATGCATAAATGAAATTATACTTAGTGTGAAACATTTTATTCTCTTTGTCAAACAGAATTAAGCTTAGTTAAGAAGTGTTAGACTATCACAATGTGTAATATAATATGCATGCATGCACGTGTTCCTGTGGAGACACTATGTGTTAAAGAGAAACACAAAAAATAATTGAACGCTGTAACCCTCCCTCCTTCCACTGGTGTGTCTGTGCTACAGCCATGTCCTTGTATTGTTACTGTTGTTTATTTTTTGTCCGTCATGGAAAATGTATAATAAAATGTAAATAATAAAATAAGACTATCACATTGTGTGAATGCTGTCCTTGTCACATTAATGATTAAATGTATTTTCTTTGTTTCCCTTTTTCTTTCCTTTTTACAGTGAATGGTATGAAAGATCCACAGATTGACAGCGCCATCAGGGTTTACAAAAAGGATGCAAGTGCCTTTTCCTTCAGTTGGAAGAAGAGAAGAGATATGGCAGTGGTACAGGCTGAGCTCGGTCTACCTTCTCACAACCTCATCACAGAGTCCCACCAGGTGGGGTTCAAGACTACGGATGGTAGAACGAGTGTTGGAACAGAAGAGGCCCAGGTCCTGGGAGCATGTAAGAAAAGCAGGCACCTGGTGCCAAATCGCCCAGCCCTACGCTGGATTATAACAGGTTTATGTTTTTAACTATTTTAATACATCTTTGGAAACATAACAATTACCTGAAGCTTGAAATTTGAAAGAATGAATTTGGGTCAGCCCTGCTTTCCAATGAAAAACAAACATTTTTTACAGGTCACATACTTTCAACCATTTTTATAGCACATTTAGTCTGATCAGTTTATAAGATTCGGTTATTGGTCAGAAAAAAGTCAGAATTAGCATCCCTAGTTTTAACAGATTAAATACATGGATATCGCCTAACCCAAGCGCACAAAAATTACCCGAATTGAAATGTCTCAGGTTCCTCTAAGTAGCGAGACCAAATGGCTGTTAGTGTGTCAAGGTGGCCCACGTTGCGCTAAACCACATCCTGCCATGACTACAGACATTAGAAAATCACATGCCTAAACTGCAGTGTTGCGACTCACTGGTGCGCAGCAGACAACCTTATTAGCAGTAATCAGAGCTTTTGACTGCCATTTGCCTTTGCTTCCAAAATGTTTACCATCACCAGCTGCCAAAAACACAGAATAAGCAAAAAACATTAAGCTCAGCGCCAAGAAAACATTGGCCTGCAAACGAATATGAACCTTGCTTCATATTTAATGGTATATTGCTTTATTCCCTTCAGTTAAAGCCTCCCGGGTAATGCGTTCATGCTAAAACGGTTTGAGAATTAGAACTCACATGTTGAAGGGGGGAATTGTTCTTTGATAGAACAGCGGATAAGCAGGTGATCAGTTTGCCCACAGCTGACAAACCAGTCAGTTAACTAATAATAGATATTTAATATGAATATACAGTCCAGTATATTCCGTATATACAGTCTGGTCCAATTTGACCATGTGGTGTACAAAAACGTATTTAAAAACATATCTGTTGCCACTCTGCAGCTGTTCTGTATAAAGAGCAGCAGTGTGGAGACGCCTACCAGCTGTGCTTAGTTCACATCCATTTCAATCATGAACGGAGGAAGTCTTTACTCGATTTGCAAATCACTGAGCGTTTTATGTCAATTATGGGCCATGTAGAGACATTTAAAAAAGAAAATGTGCTTTGTATTTTAAATAAATAAAACGTGAACTGACCCAAACCCCAGTGACTGGCCAACACCACACAACGCTGCCATTAACCAAACCGTAAGCGGTGGTTCTTATGGTCAACCACCCACAGACTCCCCCTCCACCCAACCCCGACTGAAAGGTCATTCAACTGTTGGATTGTACGATTTGCAGTCCATCCCTTTCATATGACACAAATCCCCCTGAAAACATGCTGATGCGGACCTGTGTGGTATCGTACTGTCTGAGGTCGTGTTGGCACTAGACAGTGATGGGCAGCAAACCAACAGAACACACAACCTGCTGCGGGCATCCTCTGGAACCGGACCACCTACTGAAAAACCTCAGGAACTAGCAGGAGCTGAAGAGGACCATCATTCCAGGGGCGGTAGTGAAGAAGACAATCCAAATGGTATTTACATAGAGGGGCCCCCCTTCCCCCTTCCCCCTTCCCCCCTCCCCCCTCCCCCCTCCATACTCTGTAACCCCCTCCCGGCAACTCCATGCATCACGCTCTCTGCATCCCAGAGACATTGCTGAACTGCACAACATCTCACTTGAAAATGAGGAAAGTTGAAAAAGAACCCAGTCTCTGGGTTCTTAAGGGGGAGCCCACATCCAAGGCATCCAAGCGGAAGGCTTATTGAAACTCATGGCCAGCTAACGTGCTGGGAACCAAGACATAGGTTGTTTATAGGGTTCATAGAGAAATTAACCTGGTGCCCATACACGTCAAGAGTGCCCCCTTCAATCAAACTTCAACACCTCCAAAGTTGGCAAGAATGCTTTGGCTCCAATGCCTGAGAGACTGAGACACCTAACAGGATCTTGAATTTGTACTGGGGAGAAGAACATTATCATACTTCCAATGTTGTTATACCGTCCTTCTGTAATGTCTTAATAAAGCTTGCATTTTCTGTTTGCCAAGTATGCAGCTTACTGCGTATAGTAGGTACCAATGACCTGGAGAGAACTTTGTTACGCCAAAATGTGCATGCCAGAACACTGTGTGGTTTCTGGTTTGTTTTGCCATGCTTTATGCTAGGCTGACAACATAGCATATAGAATATAGCAACATAGCATATACATCTCATGAGCTTTCTATTCAGTCCAGTAGCATAGGTCCACATTACACAGTAATAAAGGCAATGGCTAAGTGCCACTGGCTTACTGCCTAGGGTAATGTAACCAGAGAAGAACCACATCCCTTTCCCTTCTAAAGCTCACCTGAGTAACTAGCAAGCACACCAATATCCACGCACCACAACACTGCTATGGAGTTAAACCAAAAATATATAATTTGTGGCCTGAATAGTTCTTTCTCCTTTGAAAAATAATTACATTACATGTCGTGGACCTAGAATGGCTCGGTGTGTGTGTGTGTGTGTGTGTGTGTGTGTGTGTGTGTGTGTGTGTGTGTGTGTGTGTGTGTGTGTGTGTGTGTGTGTTTTATTGGCTTTATTCACAATGTAAATCTAAGCCCTTTCTATATAGTGACAACCATAAGACTACATGTTACTGACAATTACATGAGCATTGATTTGATACAGCTTTGATAGAGTAGAAGAATGACGATGGTGAACTATGATGATAACTTTAATATGACAACCTACCAAGCCTCAGCAGTTGAAGGTTTATTTTCCAGACTTTTGTTTTCATAATAACACAATGTGACTTACTTGTGTTCAGAAACGTCAGTATGTAGTTGGAGTATGTGTTGATCTGTGTGTGTCGATGCAAAACAGGACATGGTGCTGCTGGATGATCTCATTACTGGCCTAGATTGTGCAAACCACCCATTTTTACTGTCACTAACTATATTTATATGGGCGAGGTTGCTGAAAATGGGGAAACACCCTTTAGAGTTTAATGAAACAAGATCGGCTATTTTGCATGCGTAGTATTGGGTGCTTCCAGACATGCACGCTGAATCGCAGGAACCGATATCAGTTTACGGCAAGTACCGCTTACCTTGATAATGCTGCTCCGGCGTGGTATTCCAGATTTGGCATCCATTCCTACCGATGTGTTGGCGGCATCAAGACCAGCTTGACTGCCAGGTACGGCGGTGGATCCAGACCCAACCATGTTTGCCGATATCCCACAGTCCCCGTTCAAGACCGACACTTCGCAATGCGTCTTGCCAGCCAGCTCGTCGCTAGGCACGGGTGTATCCCCTGTACTCGACGGAGGCAGTTCTCTGTCGTTCTCCCCAAACTCGGCCATAGGCACACTCGCACACGGTCTAACGTTAGCTGTCAATCTCCGGTGTGGTAAAGACTCGGGAGTGTATTTGGCTTTCCTTCAATTCCCTGCCTGGCCTATTGGCGTGGCGTTATTACATGTGCAGAAAATCAGTCCACATCATCTTTTGTAGCAGAAGCATACCAGGTTCCAATTAGCCGTAGCGTATTCTCCGTGCATTGTGCGCTGTAAACAAATAACAGCGATTATTGTATTTATGCTAAATGACATTAGAAGTAACAGCTATTTAGCAACCTACAGTTAAAAGAAACGCGTTAAGTGGACGACCACAAGCCTCACTATTTAATGATTTCGCTGACATTGGAAGCGGATGTTGCGATGAATGCAATATTCTTCCTGCATACATTTACATAGAATGCACAGCGAAAGAGCAACTTGCCTCTTTTGAAAATTACACATTATGCTTATCAACAAGTTTGTAATAATCTCACTCGTATGTGTCATCCTAGTCGTAGTTCCGTGTTTTCCTTAGTAACGCTATATGTGCCTAACGTCTCGGCAGCAGTTACTAAATAAATACAACAATGCTATTTCCCCCCCCCCCCCCCCCCCCCCCCCCCCGCAAAGTTCATGAACAACGGTAAAAACTTGCCTATAGGGTGCTCTGTCACTCCAGAGAAGGCACGGCGGTCCATAAGTTGCTCCTGCTGGTTGAGTGTGGACTGCTGCGACTTGACGTGTGCGCTCTCTGCTTTGTACTACCACGCTAAGAGGTGCTAGCCTTGGAGCTATGTAGTTTGTACTACTAGGCTAATAGGCACAAGTCATGTAGCTACGTGGTTTATACTACACTGGGCCAATAGGTGTTAGCCTTGTAGCTAGGTCGTTTTTACAGCAAGGCTATTAAGGGCTAGCCAGCTAGGTAGTTCGGTTTCCCCAGTGGGACTCACAGCATCATCAGTTGCTAACCAACTTGTATCCTGATGGTGGTTTTTATTTTTAAAGGTGTGGTATGTAAGTTTCACAGAATTAGCAATTGTGTTAGAATGTGGTTAAACATTGTTAAACCACTGTCTTCCATAATGTTTAATGTTGCATAATGATACATAAGTACGTTTTTTTCTTTCTTTCTTTCTTTCCATGAGTGATGGATACACATTTCTGGTTGGGTATCTCGTCTAGACCACTCCCATCAGTGGTCTAGACGAGAAGAGCTGGAACAACCAAGAAAATGCCCTTTCCACATTCAGTTGGCACTGCCAAGACAGCCAGAAAGCGAAATCTGAAGCAAATTATACTAAAAAAATGGCACATGGCTTCTGAACATTCAAGGGATAAAGTATCACTGCTTATATTTAGATTAATATTCAGAATACTTCCAGAGGGAAATTACTACAGATAAAGCACTCATGTTTTGATATGTTTTTCCAGCTGTGTTTATTTATGCAGTGTTGTTTACTAAAGTAAACACGATCGGCTACTTATTTGTTACATGCAGTAGCCTAATAGTAATACCAAACCACAAGTTCACAAAGATTAGGCCTACCACTAAAACAGTCTTGACATTTATACTGTAAAGACATGGATTACAGTTACAGACATAGTCGTGTTGTTGCTTTCAGCCGTCCAGAATGGTGTGCATTCGTAGTGCAAGCAGATGAAACACTCTCAAAATTTCAGATGAGCTAAGCTTCTGGCTCAACAAAATGCACGTACTGCGTCTTTAATGATGACGCTGGCCATAACAACTTGAATCAAGTTATAGTTAAAGATAGGTTAGGCAATTTGGCAATTATTGGAAAACGCATTTTCCAATAATAATCACGCCAGTGACAAAGACAGATGGATTTAACGCTCAATTTATATAGCCTAGTGAAGACCAGTTTAGGCTCCATCCTTTCACCAAAATATCCTATGTATTTAGAGGATTGAATTATAATGCCGTTTAACTTTTTAATCCATGTGTAAAATAGTGTAGCGAATGGCAGTTTGAGGATGAGGGGGATTGCACAGTGGGTGTGCATTCTTTACTACATACATGTTTTGGAGATGTTAGTTATAAGATTGTTTCCCTGTTTGATAACAAAAAGAAGGTTATCACTCATTCAGAGAAAGTTGGTATCCAAAATGAAACTGGCAATACAACTGCACACTGTCATGTTATCAAAAGCAACCTATGCATCTTGCATTCAATACAGTTGTGGTTTTCAAAATGTCTTTCACTCTTTTTTTTGTGCGATCGCATAAAGACATTCCAAATAGCCAAGGAAAGGATGGTTTTGATTTATAGCCAATAGCACTGAAAATACCTATGGTGACGGTAACGACTGACCTGTTGCCCAAGACGGTAGAGTAACAGCTATAATAATAGACTAGGTGATGTACCGTACCCTGAGGCTACCCGCCATCCACTCCCTTTTGTGTTGCTGACACCTGGGTGTACATGATGAAACTATAAACCCTTTCTCCAGCTGACACCTAGGAAGATATCCGCCTGAATAACAGCAAAGCAGAAAGAGCAATTACTTCTTATTCATCCATCTAATTTGATGGCGAATTTCGAACCCTTACTGAGAATTCAACCAACACGCATAGTCTATTCGATAATATAGATTATATGTCATTCAAGACATGGTTTATTTCTTTGATAATCTATCATCAAAATTCAAAACTCACATCGTCTGATCTGAGCCAGGTTGGATCCAGTGCAGCATGTCAACATCTTTCTCTCCAAAAGACTAAACTAAAGTACTGCACTTATATGCAAAGTAGGCCTGTATTTAGAACAGTGCTTCAAGGATCCGGGTGAAACGGAAAACCAAACCACATAATAGACCTAATAATCTCACTGTCAAACAGGGGTGTGTCCGGGGGGGGGGGGGGGGGGGGGGGCGGATTATTTAACTGAGTGTCATCCTATATCCAACCTATATTAACCTCTATCTTTGTCCAACATTTGTCATGAATTTCATTACAGTCTCTCAGAAGTTCAAACATGTTAAATGATAGGAAGCAACAATTAGAGGAACTGATGTTGAAAAAGATCCTATTCTATGTTGTTAGATTAGGTAAATACCTGCCTGCCGGCCAGGCAAAGGTTAGACCTATTAATTTTAGAGCGCCATCTGGTTTCGCTAATTAGCAGAGAAATATCGTTAATGAGTAAAATCATCGTATAGCACCAGTAAAAAATATGGAACGTCAAAACAGTGCTGCGTATGTGTGTGTGTGTGTGTGTGTGTGTGTGTGTGTGTGTGCATGCACTTACGTATGTGTTTGAGTGACAATAAAAGAAAACAGCCTTGCGTAAGGATTACAAGCCATTTAATTTCTTTTTTTGTTTAGTTTTTTAAGTCTGTGAGCTGTATAGTGTGAATGTTCAAACACTGACTTGACTGTAAATCACTCCTCTTTAATTGAGTGTTGTACAATAGAGCCACCTACTGACGGTAACAGATTAGTGTCAGAAGTCTTCTCTATTGTAATCGACTTCAGCATTAATCTTGATAAAGTACCTTGAGTGAATTTTGAACAACCAACATAGAATGAACAGCAAACCGCATCTGTATCTGCTAATTTATTCCTTTAAAATTAAAGCTCAATTCACAAAAAAACGATCAAACACAAATTACAGACTTTCTATTGATGATGATTGTCAGCATTTGTTTGAACGTTACGAAGAAGCACATTACATTTGTCTGTGAGGAAATCTAAAGTGAATCACCACTTTAAATGACCTAATAACCCTTCAATTGTATTTTTTTGGTAGGTATGTTGTCACGTGGAGTCTTACAAAGCATAGGCCTGGGCCTACACATCATGTTTTGTACTTGTAGTCTTTAGCTTCGGAAAGATTCAAAGAAAACATTTCAAACTAAAATGTTAATCCTAACCCAGGGAGGACAGTTTAAAATGCAATTATCCATTTGCCCGGTCATTACGTCTTAAAACATTTTGAATATTTCCTAAACTCAATCAAATTGGCCTCATCTATGTCCGTAACGCAGATATAATCTGTGACAAAGTTTGTCTGTGAAGTGGAAAAGTAAAAAAAAAGAAAAGAAAATTTGATTAATGATTCATCAACAGAGAATAAAGCTTATACTATAACCATAGATACCGTCACTTCATCATCACCAAGGAGCTATACATTGCTTGATCCGATTCTAGCACACACACCCTTAGCATACAGGACGTTAGCATAGCGATTACATGCGTCAGGGGGGATTTATTTCTTGTACACTGGGATGATCTCACTGGTGCACTGGCATTCAGCGGGACACCAGGAACTGACCCACTTGTTGCCACACCCTGCCTCTTGTTTCAGAGCTGGACAGTTGAGGAATCTGTTTATATATGGACACGGGTTGGCTGGAAACAGAGAGAGGGGAAGAAGATGTTGAGGAGAACTGACCACTTAAATCACACACACACACAATAGTTGAAGTAGAGAGCAGGAGGTGTTTGGGGGGGGGGGGTGGTAGTCTAGTGTTTAAGGTGTTTGACTCCCAGCCAAAAGGTATGGGATTCAAACGCTAAATGTCTGTAGTCTACCTGTTAGACATCCTTGAGCAAGATGCCCTAACCCCCCACCTGCTCCTTAATGACAATCACTGTAGGTTAATTTGGATAAATGTATCTGCTTAATTACTAAATAGTAAATAGTAAAAATAGATGTTCATTTTTGTAGACAAATATGGGTGAGAAGAAATGACCCACCCACCCCAGAGTATAGTACTATAATGTTTTGTGATCCTATAATACTCTTAAAATGTACAGTGTGTGATACTCACTGCAGAGATTGTCTTCGCAGTTATTTGGACAGGAAGCGCAGGGAGTTCCTTCATTATATGGAGGCCATCCTACAAAATTACCCCTATAAGACAGAGAGGGAGAGAGAGAGAGAGAGAGAGAGAGAGAGAGAGAGAGATAGTGAGAGAGATAGTGAGAGAGATAGTTAGATGTTTAGATGTTTATCCCAGACGAGAAATTATTTGTCACAGCAGAATATCCAATACAGTTATAGGAAGTAAAAACAGATGTTAAAAAAATAAACAATTATCTATATGGATATATATTGGGTATATAAAAAGATACACACATTCCTACCAAGTCATAAAATAATAATGATAACAGAATAGTGTAGTCGCTATTATGTAGATAGTATATAGTAAGAAAAATAGATATTATATAGGGCTATGGTATCTCCAAGCTACCATACTACCATGCTAGCTACTCTAGCCCCAATGTCCACTGCCAAAACTACAGGCAATATTCCTTGAGCAAAACGCCCTGCACCCTACCTCCACCTCAAGTACACCATCGACATGTGTCTGAATTCACTTGGAAGCATCTGCTTAATTACTCCAACAGTAAACAGAGTCTCCAACATACGCTCGGTAGTACTGGCAGCCATAGAAGTAGAGGCTTCCACATTTGGTGACTCCACAGCCCACCTTCCACGAGCTGTTCCACACCACCTGGGGCCAAGACACACACACACACACACACACACACACACACGTACAAGCCGGTCAGTGTTCCCAGAATAATCAGTAATATGTCTCTTTGCCCACAAACACACAGCACTTACATAACGCTGGCTGTGTTTGATGTTGGCTAGTTGGCTAGTTTGAATTCATCACTGCTGTTGCTAAATCAGAATGTGTTTGCACAGTTGGGTTAAATCTGGGTTCAACTAGTGTGTTGAATCACTGCCGGGGCGAGGTATGCGCTAGGTGGTTCTGCGTTGGGGACTATAAGCATGAACCGCCAAAGGCTTTTCTCGCCACAAATTCAGTGACTTCTGGGGGCCTTTATACTTTGGAGATGATGTATAATACAAATTAAGATATTCATGAACCTCCTTTACTAGTCCATACTAGTGCATTTACTAGTCCATGAACTAGTTTTGTTTTCGTTGATTGTGCTGTGCAGATGCATTCATCTCAACGGATGAATGAATACATATGACTGAAGAATACCGGGTCAAAAGCTAATTAATGATACCTGTGTGTAGTGGCCCACAGGTTTTCCGTCAACAGATCCGTTGGGGTACTGGTAGTGATTGACCTCGTTGTGCCAGGTTGTGATCACCGTGTTCCAGTCGGCCCGGTAGGATGAGAAGAAGAGATTCTCCCCCATCTCATAGTCTGCATAACCCAGAGAGACTCGTCAGGTGTGTGTATGTGTGTGTGTAGGTGTGTATAGGTGTGCAAGGTGGTCTGCATGTGCATCCATGTGTTTGTGTCTGTGCATGGGTGTCTGTGTGTGAATAGATGTGCAAGGTAGTCTGCGTGTGCATCTATGTGTGTCTGCGTGTGCGTGTGTGGGCGTGGAGCAACTGGGAACACATGCAGGTATACTGCATAGGTACGTACGTGCATGAGTTTGTGCCTCTGTGTGTGTGTGTGTGTGTGTGTGTGTGTGTGTGTGTGTGTGTGTGTGTGTGTGTGTGTGTGTGTGTGTGTGTGTGTGTGTGTGTGTGTGTGTGTGAATGTGTCTGTGTCTGTGTGCGTTTGTTGTTTTGGTATAATCCAATTATTAAAACTTGGGTTCAAAGTGTGACCCCTGGATAAAAAAGCCCTGCCTGATAAGACATCTTAGAGTAGTGTAGCATGTGCGTTTATTCTCAAATACCATTAAGATGGTCAGATAAGAAACGCTCAGTTTAAGCCAAGGGCGTTAAGATGATTTATTATATAACACAAATAAAGGAGGGCTGTGATAAAGTTCCAGATTGTATGACTTTTATACGTCTTGCTTGTTTATCAATGTCGTATTAATATTACATAATGAAAAAAAGGAAATATTGGCACTATATTATTGATATTGTAAGTTGTTGCTATTTGCTGTTATCAAAGGCAGCGTTTAAGTAATATATATATTTACCTCTTCTGGTTGAGTGAATTGAAGAAGGAGGTTGGTCATGACATTTACATTTTTAATAATTATTTGTAAATGTTACATAAAATGTATTGAATTAAAATGATTAAATATGTCTTATTTCATTGTTATAGTCCTAAACTATACCAGGAAAGCTGGAGGGAAGGTGGAAGATGAGAGAATAGAAGGGGAATATACCTCTGAGGTATACATGGAAAGAGAGAAGCTGGAAGGATGAAGGATAGAGGGTTGGATGTACCGTTCAACATTCTGCTACTGGCTGGACCGTGGTCTATAACGCATTTGTCCAGCCAGGTCTGGGAACTGGCTGCCACGTCATCACTCCAGCTCTACCAAGAAAGAGAATATGCTTTAATGTATACCTTATACTTTATAAAAATATGAAGACAGACAGTGAATACTGACACAGTCATTTAAGGAACAGGTAGGGGTTACACAGTGAATACAGACACATGTCTTTAAAGAGCAGGAAGAGGTTGGACAGTGAATACAGAGACAGGTCTTTAAGGAGCAGGAAGGGGTTGGACAGTGAATATAGAGACAGGTCTTTAAGGAGCAGGTAGGGGTAAGACAGTGAATATAGAGACAGGTCTTTAAGGAGCAGGTATGGGTTAGACTATCCTGCCCCTTAAATATGTATTGTTATAACTGATAATAATAAAGAATGATTATTATCATTTATTTGTATTATTTAATTGACTTAGGGTCTTTACTACAGTGATTTTAGTTTTATGTATAATTGACCTTTCAAACTTTTTTAAGTTGAATTGTTAAGTAAACAGTATGTGTTGAAATGTGTGTTTCAACACTCCTTTTTTTGTATTGACTTACCAATCACTGTCAAGTATTTAAAAGCAACCCTTAAATGAACTTGTGCGTGTTTAAATAGAAGGTCATTACTTGAGTGAACTACACCCACCTGGCACTCAAACAGGAGATATAAATACAATTGTATAATTTATTATAATTATATGTTAGTGCATTCAAGGTGTTCCCTGTGAGGACTGTGGAGATGGTATATTTTAGCTTAGCACAATTTAGCATAGCGTAGCGCAGTGAATGCGTTCCTAGGGGGTATGTGAGCAGGTGCCAGGGCTACTTGTAAGGACTTTGATTTCACTATTAATCAAGGCGTGAAATGTGTTAAATATTATGTAGGCCTATGATGATTTGCCGCTGTAATTAAGTCAATAAAGTTAAGACCAGAAATAGCTTTTTCCATTTTAAACAGGCCACTCAAATATGAAAGATTATAATAAATTATATTATTAAAGATGCTTAATGATAATAGTACGATATTAGTTCCTAGGCCATTACCAGATTAATAATGATGCTAAATGATAATCGGATAATATAAGTTCTGGCCAGTACAATATTAACTAGGACTGCAAGCAGTCACGAGAGGTATTCACAGCCCACGCACCGCCGACCGAAGCGACGGTCCTTTACAAGGGATTCACGGGGGCGCGTCATTACTTCTAGACGCAACTATGCATATGACAGAGGCAGGTTTTTCTTAGTCAGCACTGGGTCTTTTTTTACTCCCGAAAACACACACGAGCACACACACACACACACACACACACACACACACATGCACACACACTCAGACATACAGAGAGACACACAGACACAGACACACGCATACACACACACAGACACACAGACAGAGACAGACACACACACACACACACACATATATACATGCACACACAGAGACACACAAACACACACACAGACTGATTGAATATTGAACGATTTCGATTTCACGATAAGTCGGCCATTTCAATTTTTTTCATTTCCATAGAGCTCCATAGAGCTGTACTAAAGTTTATCAGAAAATGTCACCGTACAGTGTTTCAGAATTGTATATGCATCGGGGCGGCGGGGCTGATCGTTTGACCTTGACCGCAAATTATAGTGCCCCCTATGGGAGAACCGGCACCCAACGTTTTGGAGACCTGCTCTCTCCAGGATAAAAATATGGTGGAGAAATGTCAAAATCCCAAATAAGTCCTACAATAACAATAGTTACAGTTACAATGTGAATACCTAATTACGATGCTAAATGCCACTACGATATTAATAACGATGTTGGGGGACAGGAGGAACGTACCATTTTCAACATGTTGGTTGCAGGCGGCTGTACTGCTCTCCTGAACGCATTGTGCTTCGCCACGATCTGGGTCTGGATCGCCTGGTCAGTCGGGCAAACCACTGAAAATGTGCACATGCCATGTGTGACTGCCTGTGTGTGCCCATGTGACCATTATTTGTATGATTGACCACGGCACCGTGGACACGTTGACGCAAATGCTAACAACATGAAGAGGCGGGGGGGGGGGGGGGGGGGGGGGGGCGTTGTAATGTACACACACAAAACCCACAAACAGTGTAATTTATGTGTAACATAGTGTAAACATGTTGATTGTTGAATGTGAAGCATATTCTCCTTACCTGCCTACGAGGGGCAGGATCACAGCAAGCCAGATAAGAGAACAATAAGATGACAAAAAAAAAGCAATGACAGTGTTAGTGGTTGACATCTTAGAGGAACTAGAACTAAAAGGCAATGAGACAAAGTATCACAAAAAAACATTAAAGCAACAAATACCACAGTGTATAAGTTCAACATTATCAAAAGAACAGAAGAAAAGATACAGTAAACAGCACAGTATAAGTACAGTATGAGTTAATTAGGGACAGTTAAAGCAACATATATGAGTATATATATATGAGTATAAGTGCACATACAAACAGAATCAATCCCCATGTAAACTAAGTCTATTAATATAGCTTGTTCAATATAAGAGGCCAATGAATGGGTCTGAATATAATACATGCATTGTATAGCTACATGATGTGCAGTATGTATAAACACATCTCCTTTAATACCAGAGCAAATGTCTGAAGTAGTTTTAAACCTTCTGTACTTGTGTTTGTTTCTTACCACATTGCAAGCAGCATGGACACTGTGCAGGGTCAAGACGGACAGCACGAACACTAACATTATAGCAGAGGAGTGGAGGATGCTAAATATTCTGGGGATCAATAAAGAACACTGTTAGAAAATCACTGATTTATAGCAGTTTCACTACCATCAACATTCACATTATTGCTATTACTCTGATTGCTACATTGATGACATTTAAACACTGTGTAAGATGTGAAAATAGTCATGCAATGCAATATGTGATTCTTATCTAAATCACAATTAATTATAGCATATCAGTCGGTGGTAAATTGTAAATTGACCATCATATAAGTATTTAATATCACGCAAGTTGTGCTTTTGTAATGCACAAATGTATTTAAAATTGAAAAGCTTTAACCCAGTTCAAAGAGTAAATATTTTCCATGCATAAAACCAAACCTATTTTTGGATCCTTTCAAAATACATATTTAAAGCTGCACAGGCCATTTTTTAAATTGGGGTGGCGTTCTTCAGGGAAGAAACAAACCTGAGATGTGATGAGTGAAGTGCTAATCTTACCTGTTCATGAGTCGTCTGAGCCCTCCCCCACTTGGTCTCCCCCCTTATATTGCGCCAGCAGACGCCGCCGATTATCGTCACGGCAATACTCCCGCCCTCCCCGCCACTAATGAGCCACGACGCAGACATAAGGATTAAGTCAGACAATAGAAAGTAGTGCAAAGTCACACAGATTAGCCATGTGATGAAGAGAGCATTCATTGTGGCTGACAAGTGGTAAACACGGTACTGTAAACCAAGGGGTGTAGCTAATAACTTGGATTATGTGCTACTGTTTGCCCAGTGTATAGTGGCTAGGGTTGTCACAGTTAGTGGTAAAGAAAAGTGTATTGCTGCGTTGCAGCTTAAATGTATTGATGGATTGTGGTCTGAGCGAAAGCCAAATACAAATACTGGTCACACCCATCGTGTGACGATATGCACAAAATGGAGGAGAGAGTGAGCCAAAAGCTAGTGTCTGTGTTATGAAGACCTGGTTCCCTGTTGTTATGATTATGACTATGATCATGATTATTATTATTAAGAATATTGGGTTTATTATTATGATTATTCTTACGTTTTTATCATATTTGTAGTAGAAGTAAGTAGTTGTAGTAGTAGGGCTACTATAATAATACAAATTTTCGTATTTTTGTTATAATTATCAGTGGTAGAAGTAGTTATAAAAAATGGTTAAGATGTACATGAAGGAGCCGAAAGAGGAGAAGGAGAAAATAATCGGTATCTTCAGAGCCATTGGTCATTCATCCATTCAGCTACCATTCCTGGCTGCAGAAGGTCAGCATAGCGCAAGCATGTTGTCTGTGTGTTCAAGGGCGGCCCTCTGGTTCTGTGCGGTGTTCTTCTGGTTCTGCAGGACCAGGTGAAGCTATAGCTGGAGACACTCAGTGTGCTGGGTGGGTTGGATTGTGCAGCTAACATCTCAGCGGTGAAACACAGAGTTGAGAAGTTTCTCTGAAATGTGATGGAACGCACAGTAAATATTCAGTGAAATTACTTACAAAAAGTGTATTGGTTGCAACAATTTAATGGGCTTGTTTCTTATATTAATGGCAATTATATAAATATTATGAATATTATATGAATAAGAGTAGCATTACATATTTTAGTAGTCAGTAGTAATACAAACAACATTGTATTCAAACTAGAAGGCACAGAAACAGTATACTCATAACAGCAAAAAGCAGTGTATAGGTCTAAAAAAGGAGATAAGTTTACGTATAAAAAGTTGCGCAAAAGTACAGTACATGAAAACTTAAGTTAAAATAAAATTTCAGTTAAGTATCAGTATGTCTTAAGTGAGTAAGTTACCAAGGCACTTAAGTGTAATCTTCATATTAACATTTATATATTAAATATAGCTTTGGACAATATATGGAGCCTTTGAACCATGCCGAAAGTCATCCCATTAACCATGATGTTACATAAAGAGTCGGTGCTCTTTGTAAGTACCTTTAGCTGTTGGTAATAACTCCACCAAAGCTCAGCTATTCTAAGCTGCTGAATTTCTGTCTGATCAATAAATAAAAAATGTGTGTTCCCTATCCGGCGTAGATGACAGAAAAAGATATAAAGAAATATTAAATGAAAGTTAGGTTGGCCAAGTGACTAGGGTGTTCGATTCCCTGCCCCCTAATGTAGTCTACCTGAATGCCGCCTAGAGCAGTGGTTCCCACCCATTGACTTCAGGTGTACCACTAAATTGTCATCAAGACCATTCGTGGATCACCTCATATGCAAATTATAGAAAATTGATTAATAAACATGCAGTGGCTTAGCAGAGTGCCAACACCTCCTTTATACACAATAATTACTGCAAGAAAGCCATGGCCAGTGGAAAACATTGCAAAGAAAAAGTCAACAATGCTGCTTATGCTCCCATTGTGTTTATCACAAATGAACAAAAAACATTGTGGGAAAAGAAATCTCACACAACACCTGCAGTACCCTCAAGTACCACCAGTGGTGCGCATACCACAGGTTGAAAAACACTGCGTAGAGCAAGATGCCTACCCTCTACATGTGCCTCTATAAAAGTGTATACTCTGGCTGAAAGCATCTGCTTAATAGTACATTTAGTGTTTATCTGATATAAATTTTGATCTTGAGGACCAAAGATTGTATAGGACAAGACATAAATGGGGGTGAATACCTGTCTCCACTTCAATTACTAATGCTATTCAAGTCAACATGCAATCTCTGTACAAGAATATGTGTTTAGAAGACTGCTGGTGGTCCTGCATGAACTAAAGTTATTTATTTAGGTTATCCATAATACTATAATAGTACGTTTTAGACATTTGCTGATAATTGTTAAAGCTGCAATCAGCAATTTTTGCTCGCCCCACTTTGTTTCCTCAAATTGTGTTTTGATTGAGTCTCATGGTTCTCATGCAATTTATCGACCATTGGCAATTGCTATAGAGCTGAATGCATGAGAACCATGAGACTCAATCAAGACACAATATGAGGAAACAAAGTGGGGCGAGCAAAAATTGCTGGTAGCCTATTAAAAGTGTTATAAAGGTTTGATTGTGAGTTAAGGTGTTTGCTCTCATGGATCGGTCCATACTCTACTTAAAACTATACAAACACATCAATTTGCGTGCCATTTGGACATGAGTCACTTTTGAGTCAGTGTATTTAGAAAGTGTGTTGCTGTGAAAGCTGTTATCTAATGGAAGAATAGTTCCATTAGAACTATTCTTCAGTTCCCATGGTTTTGTTGTTTAACAGCCTTTCACTAACAATTTCACAAAAACATCAGAATACATTCAACACTTTCTCAATTGTTTACACACTAAAACTGGAACTTTGCACACAATGGTCAAAAACTTGAAGGTCATGTTTCAACAACAACAAACTCCAGTTACTTATGCTATTCAAGTCAACATGCAATCTCTATACAAAAATATGCGTTTAGAAGACTGCTGGTGGTCCTGCATGAACTAAAGTTATTTATTTAGGTTATCTAAAATACTATAATAGTATGTTTTAGATGTTTGATGATAATTGTTAAAGCTGCAATCAAGCACAACTTTGTTTCCTCAAATCGAAGCACAATATGAGGAAACAAAGTGGGGCGAGCAAAAATTGCTGATAGCCTATTAAAAGTGTCATAAAGGTTTGATTGTGAGTTTAGTTGTTTGCTCTAGCTGATCTGTGTCCATACTCTACTTAAAACTATATGCAAACACATCAATTGGCGTGCCATTTGGACATGAGTCACTTTTGAGTCTGTGTATTTAGAAAGTGTGTTGCTGTGAAAGCTGTTATCTAATGAAAGGATATTTCCATTAGAACTATCCTTCAGTTCCCATGGTTTTGTTGTTTAACAGTCCTTCACTAACAATTTCACAAAAAACATCAGAATACATTCAACACTTTCTCAATTGTTTACACACTAAAACTGGAACTAAAAGTAGTATACCTAGACTTGTCTTATTCACATCCCCATGTTAGTTGAAACTACTGATACGACAAGGCTGCTCACTGCTAATTCCCTCTGCTTTATGTGAAACTAACTTGCTCCTCCGCCACTTTAATGGAAGATGAGCGTGTAACCGAAGCGTAACGTAAAGCCAAACGATTGCAGCCATAGTTCTTTCATGTTAACCTAGTTCTTACAATGTGAAGCAAAGGCCTTCTTGAAACCTAGCTGTCTGCTATAGCTGGACCCCCGGTCTGAGCTTGTGAGTGAAGCCATAGACAGCGCTCCTGTCATGGGCACGGATGTCTTAAGGAGTCGGTGTGTTACGCAAATACAGTATATGCTTCCTTTGCATGCTGGTTATTTATATTGTTTAATATTTTAATTGTAGCCCTGGCTCAATTTATTCGTCCCAATGATACATTTAAACTTGTTTCCACAGATGCAAAACTCTCTAAATAAATCCCAATAAGTAATGAATGTAACCATAGGCTACCGCCGACTTGGTTTACTACTTAAAACCATAACACACGAGACCTGCCGCCTTTTAAAGTGAAAGCCTATGTACAACGCGGTTGCATATCTTTATTATTGGCTTGCGCTACATCAACGGAAGCAAAAAGTAGACTACAAATATAAGCATCTCCCATGTAGCCTACATGCGAATGTTGCCGATTGCACCATCTTCATAAACAATCCAGACACACGCAGTAAAATCTGTTCGACTATTTATTCTATATACACACACAAAACAACTTTGACCAATGAACTGTCTAAATCATTGTTTGTTATGCAAAGCTACAACACCCGCTTCTTCCCGGTAGCCATCCTTTTCTCTGCCTGCGAATATTGCAATGTGCAGTTACATTTGATTATAAGTTGGATTAAATCAGTATTGGGTGTGTATTAACCATACATAATCGAAGGTATGGCTCCTTTGTTAGTGATGTTCAGCTTATTCGATGTTCCTTTACATCTAAACTTATAGAAACAGTCAGAAAACCACGTGGTTCCACTCTTAATTAGGCCAAACCATACTCTGTATGCTCTGTTTAGATGCCTTCACATCTTTTCTTAGAGGAACACAACACATTTCCGTTGGCTCAACAAAGTAACAATAACTCTCGTATAATGCTAACTAATAAGAACCCTTATATAATCACCATACAAATATTTTCATAAGAAACGCCCTTTTAATATACATTTCACTAAAAAAGACGGCAATCGGTATCGGATCGGCCGATCACACATTAAAAAGTTCGGTGATCGGGATCGGCCTAAAGAAACCTGATCGGTGCATCCCTAATATGTACTGTTCAATTGCAGCAAATTTTGGAGTTTTTTTTGTTGTTGTACTTAACATGACCTCTTAAGGCCAGAACATATTACAGTATGTTGATGGTTGTGTTTAAGATTTATCACAGCAGTGTGAAATCAATGCACAATAAGACCTATTCATATGAGGCCTTTGTGAATAATATGGAAAAATAGGTTTTGAGAAGAGCGTGATTGCATTTTGCAAGAGATTTGTATTGTTTTGGCTAAGGTTAACTGTTGTGTGTGTATAGAGATTTGAGAAATGGAGCTAGTTTCAGGAAAAGTGTTTAGAAGATTGGGAAAACTGTATAAACTTGAATATGTAACATGACCTCATGAGGCCAAAACATATATACAGTACTTTCATGGTTGTGTTTTAAATGTATTGCACCAGTGTGAAATCAATGCGCCTCATATGAGTAAGACCTATTCATATGAGGCCTGTGTGAATACTTTTGATGTAAAAAGTCAGGGTTTTTAATCCATGAATGCATATTGCAAGATATTTGTGTAGTTTTGCCGAAAGGTTAACTGTTGCTGTGCTTTGTGTGTAGTTTTGAGAAATTTGCTAAAACTGTAAACTATTGTATTTTGTCACCATCGTTTGTGAAAATTGGCAGATGTGAGAAAGTAATCTTTAACTGACACCAAGTGTTTTAAATGGGCACTACAGTCCATATTCACAATATTGGAGAGTTGTCTTGCCCTGCCCCCTCCTCCCCAGCCACGAAGCTCAACCAGTCTGAACGAAAATGAGCAGAGAGAGAAAGCGAGAGCGAGAGCGAGAGCGAGAGCGAGAGAGCAAGAGCGAGAGAGAGAGAGAGAGGGAGAGGAGGCCAGAGACAACTAAAGAGAATACACTAGAGGGCACTGCTGCACCTAAGTTACAATTCAGCTGCATCTGAATTTCCACCCAGCAGCGACAGCATCAACTGAACGAGTCTTTGAACATTAAAAATCTATGAATAACAATGACGGGCAACATTGTATTTACTGTATGCAGTTTCCATCAACTGTCTGCACCAGACATGAACTATTCGTGTAAATCGGGTGCTTCACAAACAACATCTTGCATGAACAACACAATGACTGGCTACCCATCTTTGTCTGTTTTAATGTGTCCCATGCAGATGGTTCTGAAGACATCTCTTCTGGGAAGCCGTTGTCAGAAATCACTCAGCTAACGGGCCCTTTGTGGCTGGCGTGGCAATGCCATCAAGAATTCACAGGCAGGACAAAGAACGGAACAAAATCGTTCTATTTTGGGTAGGGGGAAGGCCTAGTCAAGTGTATGTTTGAGATACTTGTCTGTTATTTTATGGCCTACTGTTTTTATTATCTCTGTTTAGCATACTACATTTTTTTATTATTCAGAAACTAAACCTGTTGGCAGTGGCATTTTGATCACTGCTGAATCTCAACAGAATCGAAAGTGGAGGCCCACCAACATGGTGGCCCAACCTCAACCTGTTCACTTCTTTCACAGTCACCATAACCCTTTAAGCCTGATCGTAAAAGCTAATGCATCCTTCACCTCACCCTATCCTTAACACTAACCCGTAACCAGCTCACCTTCTTCACCTTCACCATAACCCAGTCTATCCCAACGTTTTTTGACCCATGACACCAATTTTGGGTCTGGACATTCTTGCGACCCCACCTTCTTACATTTTGTTGTGCATCTGTTTCCCCCAGATTGTTTGAACCCAATCAACATTTGCCCGTAATATCAATATAGCCCAATGAAGTAGTAAGTAAAAGTTTGCTAATAGCTCCGGATCATTGGTTGGTGTAAATCACTGTTGATATACATGTTCCTTTACATAAATTTTTTTAATGACAAATGTATCATCAAATATCTACAGCTTATAAGTCAGCCATAAGTTGCCATAACCCTTTAACCCCGACCTTAAACGCTAACCCCTCTTCCACCTGACCCTAACCATAACAGTGACCATCTGTCCACCGTACCTTAACCCTAGCCCCTAATCCTGACTTTAACCCATCGTTCAAGGCTGTTTCAAAGGGATTCATTCGACAATGGGTCCTCCTGTCTCAACATAACTACATCCTGTGATGCCGGGAATGAAAGCGCTGAAAAACATCCTTCCAAATTGGATGTGCGTTGGCTGCTTCTACTCTGGCTGTCAGGGTCGAGGTGAGGGGCGACTGAGCTCTAATTAGGCGTCCGTTTCGACAGAGAAAATAATGATGTGAGGGGTGGTGGTTGTGGAAATATCATCAATGTCTGGCCTGCGGTTTAGATTAGTGTGTTAACTATTTATTTTGAAAGCTCCCCACTGTTTCTCCTGGCGAAGGAACGGACGGAAGCCATCGACAAGAATTTACCTCGGTGTCACGGCCGTCTCCAGGCAAGACCGGGAACTTCTGTCACAGTGCATGAAGCTCTTCCTGCCATCATTAGGATAATGAATGACCCCTCGACTGAATGATTCTTCTCAAGCCATCTTATATCTGTCATATTGTTTTTTCTTTATGCAGTTGGATTTTGTCTTCATTCTCCGCTTTGTCTTGGTGGGTTAGGGTTACAGATTAACGTCAGCCTCCTGTCCGTGAATAATGGACCCTAGTGTCAACGTAAACATGCATGAATCAATAACCTACCCCCTAACCAAAGTATCGCCTCTTTTTGTGTTTCTGAAATGCGCCATTTGTTCACATTGTCATTTGTTTGATGAAGTTTCCATTTCTATCATCACTCCACCTGCCAGGTCTGACATCAATCAGAGCACCAGATCTGCCACACTGTGTTTTATTTCACCGTAGAGCACCAGAAACGGCGCTGGGTCTGTCGAGCACACTCGTCCAGTTCTTCAAGCAGTCACTACATGTGTACAGTTACTATAGGACAGTGTTTGTTGACATCTTTCAGTTGAACCATTGAACTACCGTATTGACTGTAGTTGCCATGGAGAGATGTGTTGTGATTTGGATTGCTGTGGTTATGGCTGTGGTGTGTTGCAATGTGAGGTGTTGATATGGTGACAAGTCATGTGACTTGAGTTTTTCCGGGGTGAAACACAGATAATATATTGAGGTATTTGTGTCATTGGTGGTTGTCACTATGTGTTTAACACTGTCGTGAAATGTTGGTTGTCGCGCTAGGTAGTAAATAAAAACACACCTTTTCCACCTCATCACGGTGCACAGCTTGTGTGTGCGGTGTATTTGCCATCACGACGTCTGTCTCCCCCTTCCCCTATCAGTGCCATCGCGGCCCATGTTGCAATGCTTGGGGATGGTGTAATTGTGGATGTTTTGTGTGTAGCGTGGTTTGTGACGTTATGTGTTGTTGTTGTTGATGTTGTTGTTGTTGTGCTAAGTCGGAGTGCCCATGGGCGCACAGTAAAGAAATCAGTGCACTGTATCAGAGAGATCTTTAGAGGGAGTAGCCATCCATCACACAGACAGCCTTAAATAATGTATTCAGGGCTATAGGGGGTCCTGACCGGGAGACATTAAATATGCATAGCCATTACAGGCCTGTACTTAAACAATCCGCTGGTGGGAGAAAAATGCATCGTCATATCCTGTGCTCAAGTACAAGTACAAGTATGTTAAGTACAAAGTATTTGTAAAAGTTTCAGTTTTACTATTAAGTGAGATTAATTAACGTTTTGTGGAAGATGAATTATGTTGTTAATTTACCCATAACTCTGACACTAGCCCTAAGGCAAAGGTCTTGATGAGGTCAGTCTGGTTCCCAAAAATGTTTTCTCAAAATGTCTCATGGTTGCCAGGTTCAAATAAACTATTTGCACTTTGAATGACCCTTTTAAACAATCCAAAGATCTGGTGCTGGTTAAAGCAACAGAGTTGCCTAAAACATAAAACATAAGTATGTGCATGGGATCATGTGACTTAATCCAAGCATATTGTAGAATAATCACAATTTGGTTGGAGACAGTGAGTGTGAGTGTATGAATGTGTATGCGTGTGTTTATGTACCTGCATGTGCCATGACTACGATTGTAATATCTAATATCTATTGTAACACATATTCCACCTTTCCTTTTGACAGATTCTCGAGCTCATTAAACGTACATAGAGCTGTTATCTTTTGTTATCTTTAAAAATGTGCAACGCTGGTATTTCTGTATGTTAAACGTGTGTGTGTGCAGAGCAGGTATTTCTCAACTTGTGTGCGTAGGGATGGCATTACTCTGTATGTTGAGATCTGTGTGCGTGTGCATGTGTGTGTGCCTGCGTGCATGTAGATTTCTACTGCACTGTTCTGCTCTCCTTCACTCCCAAAACAACAACCCCCTCTCCCACCTCCTCCTCCGTCCCCCACCTCCCCTTCAACAACACCACCTCCCTTAACTCTGGTATTTCCCTGAGTCCCCCCTCCCCCTGTCAGCTCTCTCTCTCTCTCTCTCTCTCTCAGCCTCCTCAGATGGATTCTTCAGTCAGTCGACTGGAACTGGTGCGGCTGCCAGAGAGAGAGAGAGAGAGAGAGAGAGAGAGAGAGAGAGAGAGAGAGAGAGAGAGAGAGAGAGAGAGAGGAAGGAGCAAGAGAGTGAGAGAGAGAGAGAGAGAGAGAAAGAGAGCGGTATAGCGCGGCTGTGCTGAACACAGACTGGGTCAGAGCGCTCAGTTGCTTCAGACAATCACAAGGGAGCGCGAATGAGAGAGAGAGAGCAGAACAGAAAGATCGCGAGGGAAAAAAAAGACAGAAGCAAAGTGAACGACACAGAGGAGGAGGTGGAGGTAGCAAGAGAGAGAGGAGGTGGAGTGATAAAGAGCGAGAGAGAGAGAGAGAGAAAGAGAGAGAGAGGGAGAGGAAGCAGATATCTGACAGGATGTGGGGTGCCCGTGCACATGAACATCAGTGCAGACATACTTTGAGCATGACCTAAACGCAGCACACGTACCACTCACTGCTGCCGCTGCTGCTGACGGAGACATTACCACCACCACCATCGCTGGACTAACAGCTGGAACCACTGGACCCCCCCGCCCCCCAAGCCTCAGAGAAACTCAGCCTGCTGCCCGCTTCTCGCTCCCCGACGGACGACACAGATTTCCCCCCTAGCTACAAGCCGGGAGACCCCCTGAGTACCAGGAGACCTGCGGAGAGACCCACGAACCCACTACCCACCCCCAGGAGAGGGTGAGCAGCTGTGGAAGGAGAGCGGACCCCACCACTCCATCGCGGGTCAGGCTGTCTCGTAGAATGTATGTGTGTTCAGGACACACTGCCCCCAGCTGTAGTTGTACCACACACCGCTGAACTTCTCCACCTAATTCTTCCGGATACACTCTGCCCAGAGGTGAGTGGTGTGTGTGTGTGTGTGTTTTTTATTTTGTGTGATTTTATTTTGTTTGGTGGGTGAGTGTGAGCGAAGGTTCTTTATGTTGTATGTGTGTTAATGTACCTTTACATTGTCTGTGGGCTTTCTTAATTGTGTTTTATTTTGTATGTATGTATGTATGTATGTATGTGTGTATGTGTCTGTGTGTGTGTATGTGTGTGTATGTGTATTTTTACGTATGTCTGTGTGTTCGTCTGTGTGTGTGTGCGTGTATTTGTATGTTTGTATGTTTGTGTGCCTGTGTGTGTGTGTGGCCAGTTTGTATTGTTGTTTAAACATGCAGAATGTGTGTTTGTGTGAGCAATAGTCAGTGTAAACTGGGCAGCTAATTCTTAAGCACCCTGACAGCAGTTAATCAGGCTGCTCTTTGCTTATTATGGGCTGTCACAAGCCCAACACACAAGTTGGCTCTAGTGTGTAACGAGAAACACAAACTCGATGGCAATCTACCACAAATACGTGCCTGTGTGTTATATACATACACATTGACCACAAACAGACCTGTGCATCCGCTAATATAGTGTTTCCCAACCTTTGACTTCAGGTGGACCACTAAATTGTCATCAGGACCTTTTGCGGACCACCTCATATGCAAACTGTAAAAAATAGATAAATACACATGCAGTGGCTGAGCAAAGAAGCCCAGCGCCCCTTTTATACCCTTTGTCTTTTTTTCTCATTGTAATGTTGTTTATTTCAAGAATAAAATCCCACGTACCACCTCCAGTATCCTCGCATGAGTGCTACGCATACCACAGGTTGAAAATATATAATAATAATAATAATAATAATATACATATATACATTACAGTACATACGCACACACTTAAACACAGACACTCACAGGCGAGCACAAACCCATGCACCTAACGCATTCTCATGGTCATGCAAGCATGCATGCATGCATCATGCAGATCAATGAGTCTGCTGGGTTTGAAGTTGCGTGTGTGTGTGTGTGTGTGTGTGTGTGTGTGTGTGATGAATGGATACAGAGTGAAGCGAGACGTGTCTACCTGGCTCCAATCAGCTTCAAGATGTGTCTGGCATGCACTACCCAACCCCTCCCACTCATCCTGTGTGTGTGTGTGTGTGTGTGTGTGTGTGTGTGTGTGTGTGTGTGTGTGTGCAAAGAGAGAGTGGTAGGTGAAGCAATCTGAGGGAGGATGGGAATGTCAAGCTGGGCGAACAACAGCACACAGGGATGAGAGAGAGAGAGATGTGTGTATGTGCGTGAGTAAAGACAGAGACATAGATTATAGTATATGAGTGCGAACAAGGTAGAGCGTGTCTGTTGCATGTCTGTTAGAAAGAGAGACTGAGAGGGGACAGTGAGTGAGAGAGAGAGAGAGAGGGGGGACGGGGATGGAGAGTATGACCCAGAGAGAGAGAGTGAGAAAGAGCGAGAGAGAGAGAGAGAGAGAGAGAGAGAGAGAGAGAGAGAGAGAAAGAGAGAGACTGACTAAACGTTAATGGCTTCCAGCTGGTGGGTTGTTGAGCATTGGGCGGCGTTAACCCCTTTGTTTTGCAGGGTCATAAGCCTGAAGCATGCACACACACGCAAGCATGCACGCATACACTCTGTTACGTACGGACGCACGCATACACGCTTGTACGCACATGCACACGCACACACACACACACACACACACACACACACACACACACACACACACACATACACAAAAGGAAACACTTTCCAGCTTTGAACATTATAGTGTCCCTGCTTCTTGTGGGTTTGTAGTCTTACCATCTAACCTGGTGTTGTAGTCCCGCCATCTAACATGCTGTGGGTATTGTAGTCCTACCATCTAACCTGGTGTTCTGTAGGTGCTGTAGTCCTACCATCTAACGTGCTGTGGGTATTGTAGTCCTACCATCTAACCTGGTGTTGTAGTCCCACCATCTAACATGCTGTGGGTATTGCGGTCTTACCATCTAACCTGGTGTTGTGTAGGTGGTGTAGTCCTACCATTGAACATGCTGTGGTTATTGTGTCCCTACCATCTAACCTGGTGTTGTAGTCCTACCATTTAACATGGTGTGGGTATTGTAGTCCTTCCATTCAACCTGGTGATGTGGTCTGTCATGCCAGAAACTTGTTTCCTCAGTTTGTTCCACTCTGTTAGTAAACACACACACATTCAGCTTCTGTTTGCAGATTGGCTGTGTGTGTGTGTGTGTGTGTGTGTGTGTGTGTGTGTGTGTGTGTGTGTGTGTGTGTGTGTGTGTGTGTGTGTGTGTGACGCGCCACGGAAGGTATTTGGTAGGGCTTGATAAAACTAAACAGTGAAGTACTCCCTTACCCCTATTCACCTCCCACACAAAGACACACACATACATAGACACACACACACACACACACACAGACACACACACACACACACACACACACACACACACACACACACACATATACAGATTCACAGTCAAGGCTATGCACATTTTTAGAGGGTGAATTGCAGCCAACCACATGTTAATAATTCACTTCTACATGTTGACAAAGTCAATGAAGCACATAGTGTTTATTTTGGAGAGCAATAGGCATTCTCAGCCAATGTAATGATGTTCAAATTCTCCTCCATTTAATTATATTCTAATATTCTACTGGTTAGCTGAATGGATGCTTTAAGAGTTTGTTGTTTGTTTTGTTAACCTGAATAGATGTACGGAAGCTACACGGACAACACGTTCTGTACTTTGGCTAAAAACATTGCATCTCCCTTCCCTCCCTCTGCCTCTAGCTCTATCCAACATTACTGTTTATCATGGATGAGATAGAGGAACTAACTATCAGTCCCCGGGAAACACTCATTCTGTATTTGTGATCCAGTTTTTGTGTTGAATCCCATTAACAGTTTGTAATAAGAACAATAATCATAATAAACCACATTTATATAGCACTATTAAAGACGCCCAAGGCATTGAACACAAACAAAACTTAAGCTAAGAGCTAGACTAGAACTAGACTAGAATTAGACCAGAACTAAATGTTCTGGCAGTGCTCCAATAGCTGCTGGTTCAGAAGATGAGTCTAAACTAGAACAATCATTCTCGTCTGGGGGGAAACTTCCAGAACCCCCAGACTATAGTGTTAAAGAAAAACACTCCTAACCGTGGATGTTTCTGGAAGGCAAATTTAAGCGGGTTGTAATGGGGTGGTCAAAGAAAATGACAGAGGTATTGATCGGGGTAATACACAACATGGCAGAGTTGATCGGGCACCTTCTAAAATCTATTGAACTCTGGGCCTCGTTTGAGAGAATAATCGCAGAAACTTGTGAGTTCGAAAAATACGAACCAAACATGTCTGCATGTCTTAGACGTGGATCATGGTGAGAAACACCCAAAAAACATGTTTGTGACCTGTGTTTATTTTCTGACACATCTAAAGGGGCTTTGATGATTTTCTCTTTTAATATTACGTTATTTTGTTTGGATTTGATCTATTTAGTTGATTCCTTCGGGGCTCTGTTTACAAATCCCCTGGATAGAGTTTGAGATTTAGTACAAGATATTAAACTCATGACTGTCAAAGACCTTCGGAGACAGGGACGGGCGGGCGTCAGACACAGATATAGAGAGACACAGAAAGGGAAAGGGAGAGAGAGACAGAGACAGAGAGAGAGACAGAGATAGAGAGACACGGAGAGAGAGAGAAAGAGAGAGAGAGTCAGTTCTTTGAAGGACACATATGAAGTGCCAAAAACAAGAGAGAAAGAAGGAGAGAGAGAGAGTACAAGTGGCTAATCAAGTATGGCAGAAAAAGGGCGAGATTTCAAGAGATTTCCAGTTTTCAAGAGAAAACTGGCCATGGTATACATTGTGAAATTGAACAAAAATTAAACATAGCAAGGATGAAGAACAAAGAGAATGAAGACAAAGAGAGAGAGCGAGAGAGAGAGAGAAAGAGAGAGAGAGAGAGACAGAAGGGGGCGAGAGAGATAGAGAGAAAGGAAGCGAGAGAGTGAGAGAGAGAGACAGAGTGATAGAGAGAGAGAGATTGGTACCTATTATTCTCTGGAGAACAGAACAGTCAACCCATGGTAATGGGGGGACAAGGATGGCCATGTGTGTGTCCGTGTGTGTGTGTGTTCAGATGGACAGTGCCTGGACCTTGAGATGGTACAGGAAGGGAAGTGGAGGCGAGGGGTGGGGTGGGTGATGTAAAGTGGGGGGTGGTGGTGGTCGAGGCCACAGTGATCGGGCCATCCTGCCGAGGCCTTGAAAACATAGTAGCAGACTCTCCTGCAGACACCATTATCCCCCCCCCCCCTCCCCTCTGGGTACCATTACCCAGTGTCATTGTGGTCCATACAGAACGACACTCCAGCATGCATGTAACACATCCATTGTGATAAAAAATATAACCTGCTATATTTATACGTGCATAAAACTATATTGAAAAGATTTAAAACCATTAAAGAATGACATTATTATTATTATTAAATCCCTGGTTGGAGCCGGTGTCTCTCTGGTGTAACTGGAGATGCTGGTGGTAACCTTTGACCCCGGAGCAGCTTTCTGGTTGTCAGTAATGGGACCGTGCTACGGTTCCCAGCGGGGCCGTCATGCGCTAAAACACACACGCGCATTCTCCCGCTAATTCCGAGCAATTTGGATAAAAGCATTCCCACCACCGAGTGTCACATATGAACACATCTGGTGCAAGAATCACTACACGCTAAGGTCTACGTGTGGAGCGCTGGCTCACCTGCGCTCCCAGTGACATCACTTCCTGTCTCGGTTTTCCAGGTCGCCGACTCTCCCGAGGTTCGCTCCACCTGTCAGACAGAGAGAAAGAAAGGATGAATGGGAAAGGAAAAACAGAAATAGAGAGACAAAATCAACAAAGACAAAGAAAGAAGGTGACAAAATAAAGAACAAAAGGAAACATAGAGAGAAAGAAGGGAATAGTCTTCATCTTGCTGTCTCGGTTTTCAGGTCATCTCTCTTGAGGTCCACTCACCTGTCACATAGAAAGAAATAAAGACGAAAAGAAAGAAAGAAATAAGCCCACAGGGGAAGAAAGAGGAAGTTCAAGCAGGAAACAGGATTAGATTTAGCAAATTCAGCTGATGTTCTCCATTAATCAAGAACAACACTGTTTCTTTGAAGCGTTACCAGTATTAAAATGAAATATGGTATTTAAAGAGCACTTAAATGCACCAATAAAACCTTAGGGACAGCACCCCCTCTGGTCCAACACCGGTTAATGCAACTTATTTTTCTGATTGGCTTAAATGGAGGTGATGTCGCTCGCTAAGCAAACTACAGAAAGTGAGCTCATCTGGCGCTGGTAATGTGTTTACGGCTATCCCTGGGGCTAGATTTAAGTGTTCGGTAATGCTTCAAATTGGCCCAATGAAAACTAGGACATGGTCAACATTATGGATGTCGGAGAAAACACTGCGTCTGACCTACTGGTGGTACCACATGCTGCCGTCGAATGTAGAAAAGCCCATCTATGGAACAAAGAGGGAAGGCGAGCGAAAGAGAAAGAGAGAGGGGCAGTGACATACAGTACAGAGAGTGTGAGAGAGCGTGCGAGATAGAGATAGAGAGAGCATACGAGCACAGAGAGAGCTTATTGCTTAAAAGAGGAACCAGAGAAGGAGTGTGTCTTCATTAATGTTTCTTCCTTCGATAATACGACCCAAGCTCCTCCGCTTCTATCTCTGAATCCCTGCTATCAAAGCCCAGCAACACGCCTTATCTCCAGAAGCACATCTCCCACGAAGATCTCCACATGAAAGGAAAAGCTTTCAGTCGCCGGCTAGGCGCTCTTGTTGCCGATAACCGCCATGTACTCTGGGATGTTGGAGAGAGTGTAGGCTGTTGGGGTGTAGGGCTCAATGTTAGGGTATAGGGGTTGGATTGGATGGAGTGTTGTTGGATGTTGGATGTAAGAGTTGTATCTAAGAGTGGGTTGAATATAAGGGTGTTGGTGACGGTGCAACAGGTTAAATGTTAAGGGTGTCGGGTGTTAGAGGTAATGTCAACATTATGTCTGATCTGGTGACTAATGGTGAATAACCATAACGCTATTCTACATATTACTGTCATGAAATTAAAGCTTGGTACAGCACTTTATAATGACGCTGATTTCCTCATTGGAGTGACTGGATGGCTTCTTCATGAGTAAATCATTATGAATGTCCTGGATTTATAGGCTCACACTGCTTTACATTTACTACCTCTCATTAACTTCTAACATACACACACACACACATCCACACACATTCGCAGCAGCAGACAAAGGCAGTCAAGCACAGATTTGCTTGCCATGAGTAGCTACGGTTTAAGCTCATTGCTCGAGGGCACCTCGGTAATGTCTGACAGGAGGAGCGGGATAGTGTAGTGGACGAAGTAGTCGACTCCCAGCCAAAAGACATAAGGTTTGATTCCGATCAAATCTCAATTTGGTGCAAGTTGCCTGCTTAATGACTAAATATTGGTTAGTAGTTAATAGCGCTGGACATACTGGATACACTATGGTAACTAAACAGACTAACTAGGCCTATACAGGCTATCTACGTCTGAGCTGGTTAACTATTAGATCAGATTTGTTTGTCAGTGCCATGTAAGGTATCGGCCATCGATTTACGTTACAAATCAGGCTAAATGTCTGAGTAGGTAAAAAACGTTTTAAAGTTTGCTTTAATTAATTTCCGGGTGTTAGATAAGAGATGTTGTCTGGGTTGAGGACAGGTTAATTGCAGCCGTGAATCATTTGGCTTCAGAGCCGACCTGCAAATCACTAAGGCTTAGGAATTAAACACCCAACCTCCCCCAATTGATCGCGGGGCCAGTGCCGTGCCGATCAGCAGGGGGCCCTATAAAAAACGCCAGCAAGCGATCGATCAGCAGAGAGTAAAAAGACGGTGGTGTGTAATGGCTTTGTCACCGCCTCCGACCGCCTCCTGGAACCCAATCCAATACCTAGTGCCCAGGGCTGTTCGGGTCGGAGGCGCCCAGAATAACTTCCCCTGGATCTCCAGTCACAACAAAGCCTCCAAGACATCCATCGGATCTGGGGCTTGTGACAGTGCCCCCCCCCCCCCCCCCCCCCCCAGATCCCTTCTAAATAAAACGTATTATTGAGTTATCCCCTTCATGCCCCCATCCTCAAATAATAGCAGAAAGGGAGAGCCAGGAAATACTTTAGCGAAATGGAAATCTATGCTCCATTTACATCTTTTTCTGTTTCGACCTCCCGTGGTGCGGAGGCTCCTGACTCTCCTCGCCTGTCAGTCTTCAGGTTCCTGGAGGCTCCTGGGGGTCCCCTTAGGCGGTACTGAGAGACTCGCTAGCGGCGGTCTTTGAAGTTCAATCTCCCGATGGAAGGGGGGAGGGGGGGAGGGGTGCAGTTTGAAATATGGGCAACGACCGCCAGAAACAACAGCAACAATAAGAAGAAGAAACATGTTCCCGAAAAACAATCAACAACAACACATCCTAGTTCTGGTGTCGTCTCAGCTCTAAAAATAACCGCGTTCACCTCACACCGCCTCTCCTCGGGCCTCTTGGAGTGACGAGGGTACCAGCCCCTTTGCATCCCGCTCTTTTCTTCTACCTGCCTTTGTTTTGTTGTCTCTGAAACCCCTCCAACAGCACCCCTCCCCCCCCCCCCCCCCCCCCACCCCCCCCCCCCCGCGCGCGCCGTCGTCTCACCGTGCTCTCGCTCTTTTGTTCTGGATGTCTCTTTTCCTCAGCTTGTAGAGCACAGAATTACCCCTCCTCTGTCTGTCTGTCTGTCTGTCTGTGTCTCTCTATACCTTTCTCTTTGTAACATCTCTCTCTCCCGATTTCTGTCGATCCTGGTGATCACCCCTCTTGTTATTTCCCAACCTCTTTCTCTCTCCCACCTTTTCTTGATGAGCCCCTTTTTCTCTCTCCTTCTCCCTTCCTTCCCTCCCTCCCCCCTCTCCTTGGCCATGGGCTGAAGCTGATAAAAGCTGCCGGCGACAGTGGGAAACGCAACGTCTGGTAACAACCCTGGCTCTCCGCTGATG
This sequence comes from Lota lota, assembly GCA_026745465.1. Lineage (NCBI taxonomy): Eukaryota > Metazoa > Chordata > Actinopteri > Gadiformes > Lotidae > Lota > Lota lota. The sequence continues at coordinate 4,744,363 of JACYXH010000826.1, forward strand.
TTTCTTTAGATGGTGGGTGCCGCAAGTCTTCCTACACGGTTAGAACGAGAAAAAGAGAGAGAAAAAGAGAGAGAGACAACGAGAGAGACATCATAAAAGACCGAGACCTTTGAAACTCTTCTTCGAGTCAGTAAACAAGATATCCATCCTACTTTACATAGCATAGTGTCTGCCTGGCTTTGAAAAGTGACATCCATCCTACCCCAACAACGTTTAAATAAAGACAACAACCTCATCAAATGTGCTACCAGCTACAGTGGCATAGAGGAAAACAAATAGCAGCAATCTGGCAATAGGGCAGCAAGCTGTTGTTGCTAGCTTGAACTACAGTTATTTGAAACAAGATATCCGTCCTACTTTACATTTACCAAATGAAAAAACAGAAAAAGCTAAACTCTTTGGATACAATCTTGGTCAAATGAGCTTCAAACACAAACATAATTTGAAAAATTATTTTCTGAATAAAAATTCCTTTTTCCTCTCCGCTGGTTATTAAGTTGTGTAGACCTGATATTAATAAGCCATTCATCACGTCTCAATGCGTGCGTCTGGCGGGGCAGTTAGCAGGCTGTTAGAGATATGATTGTGATGCGCATGGAGATCCATAATGGCCAACAAACATATTCATGTTAATGTCTTCAGAGACACCGGCTTTCATGACAATAGTCATGATTCTCACTGCCTGCCTTTCCCTTTCTCGCTCTGTCACCCCCTCGCTCTGTCGCTCGCTACTTTCTGTCACTTTGTCTCTCTGTTGCTCCCTCGTTATCTTTCTCTCTGTCACTCTCTTTCTCTGTTGTTCATTCCCCACCATTCACTCTCTCTCTCTATTTCTCTCTCTCTTTCTCCATTGCTCCCTCTCTCCCTCCTACACACACTATGTTGCCTCCCCTCTCTCGCCTCAGTTTGAACGGCCAATTCTATTCATCAGTCTAATTACGCTCTCTCTTCTCTACCCCCTCTTTCCCTTTCTTTCAGACTCTATTTGTCATGCATTACCTAGTGTACCCCCTCCCTCCCTCCCTCCCTTACTCTCTTCCGCCCCCTCCCCTCCAATTCGGTAGCCCCCATTTCCTCTCTCTCTCCTTTGATTGATTCTCACCTTTCCCATTCTTCCTCCATCACCTCATTAACAGATACCCCCCCCCCCCCCCCCAACCCCTTTCTCACACACAGACACACGTATACACACACACACACACACACACACACACACACACACACACACACACACACACACACACACACACACACACACATGGAGATGGGGAAGGGTCTGTGGAGGGTCTGTTGCCATGGCCTTGTGTGATTGGAGGAGAACATAATAGACAGGGCTCTTTATGGACTGCCAGGATAGACACAGATGCCGGGACGGATGGAGGGACGCATCCATCCACCTGTCCATTCATCCATATCAATCATCCATTCAACCATAATCAACCATATTCAATCCATCCATCCATCCATTACTCTTTCATCCAACCACCTGTCTATCATTCATCCATCCATTCATAAATGGGATTCCATTTGTTGAACCAACCAATTGGAAAATCAAGCTCAGAGGTTTGAGGATATGTATGGGGCATTGTATATGTGTGTGTGTGTGTGTGTATGTGTGTGTGTGTGTGTGTGTGTGTGTGTGTGTGTCTTTATGTCTGCGCGTGTGTGTGCATAGACTTATCTTTGTGTGTGTGGTGTGTATGAATATCAGTGTATGACAAAATGTACAACATTTGAGTCTCATCCTCATCCATATATTTCTACATCTTTGTTACAGGGCTTGTGTGCAAACACACACACACACACACAAACACACACACACACACACAGGCACGTGTATAGACACCCACTGTGGAGCCATGGGCTGTGGACTGCGTAAGCTGAAGCCGGTGTCGGAGGAGAGCAGTCCGGGGAAGATCTACTCCACCCTAAAGAGACCACAGGTGGAGACCAAGGTGGGCGTGGCCTACACGTACCGCTACCTGGACTTCCTGATCGGCAAGGATGGTGAGAAACCTGCGTACAAACTACGTCTTGTTGTGTGTGTGTGTGTGTGTTTGGCCGTGTTTCAGTGCGGTTTGGTTGTGAAATGTTGTCACTCACTTTGTCTCTCTTTATAGCTTTGTCACATTCTCGCTCTCTTTCACCCTATTGTTCTTTCTCTGTCGTTTTTTCTCACCCTCTCAGTCTGTGGTGTTTTTTGTTACGTTGTTGGTGGCTTAGCATGAGTTGTCAGCGTCTGAAATATTTTGTAAAGGAAATCAAAAAGTAACAACAATCAAGGAACAAGTGAATAAAGACTGTTTCGCCAATATGGCAAAAATAGTGGCAATCTCAAAGATTTCCGTTGCATTCTCTTTGGCGACACCTTTGGCGATATGCGGTAATTGATACCATTGAGTCCAAGGTTGTCGCCACCGACACCCAGTTCGTAACATTCCTCATACTGCAAATTCAAGGGCATTCACCAGTGGGCCATAGGCTCAATCACCATTGTATTACCTCAATCCCACTAGATAGTGACTTAACAGACATGAAAATCTTCGACATTGACACTTAAAAATCCATATCCTAACCTTTCTTCAGTTCTGCTGAATCCAATAAACCCTGAATAGCAGTTACACTAGCATTTAGCCCAGCAGGCTAACACGTCGTGCCAGCCAGCCATCTGTTGGGTGTAAATGAACCTCCTACTAATGATCTGTGAAACGAAACAGTGGCCAGAGACAGCGTTATCCTCCCTCTCTCTCTCTCTCTCTCTCTCTCTCTCTCTCTCTCTCTCTCTCTCTCTCTCTCTCTCTCTCTCTCTCTCTCTCTCTCTCTCTCTCTCTCTCTCTCTCTCTCTCTCTCTCTCTCTCTCTCTCTCTCTCTCTCTCTCTCTCTCTCTCTCTCTCTCCCTCCCTCTGTCTCTCTCGCTCTCTGGAGGCATTCTGTTTGTTTCATCCAGTGAACTGGGCTGCGTTCGAGCAGCACTCGCCGGCCCCCACAGACGTGCTCATGTCTGAAATCCCACTCAGTAGGTCTCTGTAGTGCTAAACGCTGGGCCACTTGTAAAGCTGCCATTGTGAAATATTACAAGGAAATAAAAAAATGAATGGCATAGAGCATTTTCTTTCCCCATTAGAGAACACACAGACAGACACACACGCATGCATGCACACACACACACAAATACGTACACACACACACACAGGAAGAAACCCCCAACCTTCATCTCATAAACACCTCAGACTGGCGAGGGGAAGGGGCGGAAAGGGCCCTGCAGGATCTGTGTGTGTAAGAGTGTGTGTGTGTGTGTGTGTGTGTGTGTGTGTGTGTAAGGAAACTAGCAGCTAAATATAGCGATCACAGCTCTGTTATCTTGGTGACAGTGGTGATAGTGGATGGGATGAAGATCGAGGGGAAGGAGGTGGTGTGTGTTTGTGTGTGTGTGTGTGTGTGCGTGAAAACATGAGGTGTGTGTGTGTGTGTGTGCAGGAGATGTACTGCATGGTGGCTTGTCTCTGACAGTGTATAAGTCTCCATTAGTTTGTCAGGCTGACAGACGGATGACGTTTAGCTATAGGGGGGTGGGGGGGGGGGGGGGGGGGGGGGGCAGACAGGTTGGCCCCTGACGGAGACCAAACTCCTTCTGATCCGCTAAGACAGAGAGGGGTGGGTGGCAGGACAGGTAGAGGGGAGAAGGAGGGCAGGTTGAGGAAGATGTGTGTGTGTTGGTGTGTGTGTGTGTGTGTGGGGGGGGAGATAAAGAGCTTTTAGTCTCCCCTAATGTGGATGGGTCTGTTGTTATTTGGCCGTAAGCCATGTTTTTTCAGTCTTGCTTTTGTTTCCTCTGAGTATTCAGAGAGGAGGTCGGGCAGAGTGCTTACAGTAACCTTCTGCTCTCCCCTCGTCTCTCGCTCTCTCTCTCGCGCTCTGTCTATCAATGTGGATCTATCGCTTACTCTAGCTGTCACTCTGTCACTACAGCTCCCACACACTCTCCCCTCCTTCCCCATCTTCTCTCTCTGTCGTGCTCTTTTGTTGCTGCTTTGTCACTCTATCAATCTGTGTTTAGTTCACTTAGTATCTGCTTTCTTTTTCTCTCTCTCTACCTCCTTTAGTCTCTCTCTTTCAGATTCTGTCTATCCCACTCTTTTTCTATTTTGCTCTCTCTCTCACCCCCCCTCCCTCTCTCTCTCTCCCCCCCCTCTCTCGCATAGTCTCTCCATCACCTCTCTCTCTCTCTCTCGCTCAGTCTCGTAGGAACAAATTAAAAAGTCTGACAGATTACAGTTGGGAGTCCGGAGAGCCCCGTGGCTGACTGCTGTTCACTGCATCAGCAGATATTTTTGGGTTTGAGAGGACGTCTGTCTGTGTGTGTGTGTGTGTGTGTGTGTGTGTGTGTGTATGTGAGCTCTCATGGTTGTAATTACTCTGTAAGCGACCTCAATGACTCACATGTCACATGAATTCCCTCCCCCCTCTGAGCCACCTGTGAGTGGATAGGTGGGAGGGAGATGGATGACCACCGTTATATACAGCCTATTATAAATTTATGAGAAAATGGCAGCTCCTGCTCATAACACGCCCCCAAATACGTTGGACCCAAATGAGACACGAGATAGAATCATTTGTCATGTGTGCCAAAGTGGGTAAGATGGAAGGTCTTTATAGGGTGTCTGGCTCAAGGCCAGCTCAGCAGAGAGATGGAACCAGCAACCCTTAAACAGACTGATCCTGTTCTGCCCTGTACCTACAACCGAATGTCTAACATCCCGCTCTCAGCCCAGCGCTATACATGCTTGCTGAGTACATGGGTGTCAAAGTCTCTGGTGAAGGGGAAACCCAAACCAAACCTTAGAAAAACACTGATGTCAAAATGTTACCCAAGAGGTGTCACCACATGATACCTGGTATTCAACACCTTCCCACCCAAACTCCATTAAAGGTGTGTACGATACACATCACTAACCATGTGCCAACCACAACTTCAGCCCATGAGTCCATTAAGGTTTTGTAGAAAGCACAATTTCTAATGAAGATAACTTGCAATGAGACTAGAGGAGCGGACGGAGGAGGGTTGGGGGGCGGGGGGGAGGGGTGTGGTTTACAAGAAAGAGGCAGTTACCGTGGAGATTAGTCACACGCAGGGTATGATACACGCAGGGACAAAAACCGCAGCACAGCCTCGATGGGGGGGGGGGGGGGGGGGGGGGGCATGTGCGGTGAGAATGATGTACATCAGCCTTATGTCACAAGCGTAGTACAACAGGAAGCAAGAGGAGGAACCAAACAGCTATGGGGTTCGCAAAGAGCAGGCCGTGAACTGGGGCTGTGGTGTGTTTGTGGTTACAGTGATGATGAGTTACAGACGCCAGTAACTCTTTTAAAAAGACTAAACCAGTTCTGGTGAGAAAATAAGTATTCATCTGCTCTCTAGGGCAACGGCTGAAGGGATTTTAGCAAGCATGCTAACTGCTGCTAGATCACACCTCTTGGCTACTTTTGACACCATGGCACCGCAAGCTAAACATATAGCCTTTCAGTCTTCATAAAAATAACACATTGTGCCTTGGAACCTGATGAAAGAAGGAGTCATCACTTCCAAGCTTTATGAAATAAGCCCCCCCTTCCCCCGTTGCTCTATGAAGTGCTAACGCTAGCTCTGGATGGCTCAGCTAGTGTTAGCGCCTTACCGTGTCGGTTGGAATACATCATTATTGTTTCTTCCATTTCAGCCAACTATTGCAACAACCCGCGTTTCACCAGAGCTGGCGCTGTTCCTGAGGCTGGGTCCTGTTGTTTGGTATTGTTGTGATATGTACTCGTGGCCGAGTGAAACATGATATAAAAAAGCCCAGGTATGTTTGACGAATGGG